>VMDR010004705.1:0-57540 GCA_007922815.1 Macrotus californicus
GAATGAATACAGCACAGCTGACTTCAGATGTAATCTAACTCTAATCATGACAATTCTGTTCCTTCAATAGTTACGGAAGGTATCAGGTATACACACCCTATGTAAAAAATGTACAAAATAGTGTTTGGAAATGTCTTTGTGTAATCATGTAAACTCAGAACTCTTGTCTTTTAAAAGTCCTTCAAAAATAGTAAGCTATTCCATGATTATATCAAACTAGCCAAAAGGTGATATGGCCTTTGTATAATAATGCAAAAATATTTTAAAGGTTTAAAACAAGTTATGTGTATCCCCAAAGTAAACCGCAGCAGAAGATACCTATATACAAAGTTCTTACTAATGAAGTCCATCTGGGCAACAGCAGCAACGTGAGTCTTCACTTCTTTCCCCCCTCCCACCTGCGCTAGGTAGTCCGCGGTCCACTTGCTTGTGCATGTCCCCAAATCAATTCCTTCCAACACCAGAGGTTTTCTCTGTAAGTGGGGAGAAAGTACAAAAAATTTAGGGAAAATCAACAATATATCATGAGTTGTATCTGGCAATAGAGGCACAAAAATAAAAAGAAATGATTCTTGATTCCAAGATACTCAATCTCAAACCTTTTGACAACTCACTGTAACTAAAATAGGAAGAGGACCCATGCAAAATACTACAACAAAATTTTAGCATTAGGAAAACAAACAAAACACTGACACCATCAACAGCTAAGAGATAAGAAGAGATGAACATTATTTAAAGCATTCTCATGCATGTTACTTATGACTAAATGATTAAAATTTGTACTTTATAGTCAAATATTGTTTGTAATTTCTTATTATGATACCATTTCAAACTTACAGAAAAGTTGCAAGAGAATTACAAAGAACTCCCATTACCCTCTACTCTGATTCTACTCTACCTAATGTTCTGCCCCATCTCCTTTGCCATTGGCTCTTATTCTCACTATGTGTAATAGAAAACATATTATTAAAGGTAATTTTTTCTGGACTATTTCAGGGTAAGTTGCTGATATCATGCTTCTTTATCTCTAAAAACTTGAGTATATTTTCTGTGAACCAACACATTATTTTACATATCTTATATCAAAATTATAGTAAACACCAATATACTATTATCTAATCCACAGTCCATATCCAAATGTTGCTAACTGTCCTAATGATATCCTTGTAGTTATTTTTCCCATTTCTGAGAAACTATTAACTCCCTTGTAGTTATTTTTCCCATTTGCATTTAGTTGCCATGTCTATTTTAATTTGGAACAGTTCCTCAGCCTTTTCTTCCATGACCCTGATATTTTTGAAGAGTACAGACCAGTTATTTTGTAGAAGGCCCTTCAGTTTGGGCTCATCTGATGTTTCTTCATAATTAGATTCAGGTTATGCATTTTTGGTAGGAATGTACCACAGAAGCAATGTTGTGTCCCTCTCAGTGCAACACACCAGGTGACACATGATATTCTGACCTATTATTTGTGCTGTTAATTTTCATCAACTGGTAATTCCTGCCTGAGTCAAGTACTTCTATGGGTAAAGCTGTGATTTTTAAATATTCCATCATCATCTACAGGTATTAGGTGGCAGTCTAATGTCAAAATGAGCTCTAACTTCTCCATTTATTTTATTCAGTGGGTTATAAACTATTGATATAATTTTGATACTGAAACTATCCCAGATTTGGCCAGTAGGAGCCCCTTCAAGCTGGCTCTTGTAACTTTTCCTCTGAGAGCTTCTCTATTTTAAGGCAAAATAGCACAATCCAGCACCCTTTTATACTTTCTCTGTCTCAGCCCTACCGTCACTTCTTCAAGCTCTTGTTTCTTCTAGTGGAGAATGTCATTTAGAAACCATAATCTGGGTGCTAGGTGTTCATTGCTATTGGGGTGACATTATTTCTCAGTGGACAAAGCTAGGAAATATATATACCTATACACACACAACATAAATGCATATACCTATATTTTTCTCTCTCCATATATACTATACAAACACATACACTTAATGGATGTGCACGTATTAACCATGATAATTCAAATACTGATCTTATACCACGAGATTCACTCTAATATTTGCTTGCATATTTGTAACTCCCTTCTAATAGTGGGAAACCGGGTTCCTATCACCCTCAATGTTTAATCAACTGCACCACCCCAGAATCTGCAATGAGTACTTTCACAGCTGCTGGCACACCACTACAAAAAGAGTAAGTCTACCTACAGTTCAGAATTTGTTTACAGTTCTTTTGTCTTTAGACTGAGAACACATAGAGTATTATATTCAAAACTGAACTGAGTTACTTCTCATCCCCCTATTACTCAGATTCACTTGTTATTTTTTAATGTTCCACATTAGAATTTTGTCTTTTAAATCATTCCTCATCCTTGTTAATTTTATTATTACTTTAAAATGTAAAACATTAATGTGATCCTCAAGGTCAAAACTACACAAAAAGATCACCCCACCCAAATTTTTCCACCTTGTACTCACTCATCCCTATAACCGGTCTCATTAATTCCCTGCTTAGGGTTCTTCTATTTCATTTTTGCAAAGTAACCAAAACTACATATACTTCCTTATTGCTCCTCCGTTTTTTACAAAAAAAGTGGCATATCATGTGTTTTCTTTTGTAGCTTGTGCTTTTTTTTACATTTAAAACTGTATCCTGGAAATTATTGCTTAGTTCAGATTACCTCCCTTATTCATTAATTCCTTTATTTATTTAAAAATACAAACCCTTGTGTGAGGGCTTTCAATAGATCACAGCTTTCCCAGAACCATTGATTTAAAAGTGCATCTTTAAGATAGTGTGGCATAGGTAAACACAGTTTGCCTCCTCTCACAGCCACATCAAAATTACAACTAAATTAGAGAACAACCATCACTCAGAACTGTCAGAAATCAAGCTGAATGGAAGTCTGACAACTATGGAATTAAAGAAACCACATCCATCCAGACTGGTAGGAGGGGCAGAGATGCGGAATGGGCTGGTCCCACATCCATGTGGCTGGTCCCACCCACATACCGCGAGAATGGGCGGTATGGGGTGGATAAAAATTCAGTAGGAATATCTTGGGAGCAGGGAGTCTCAAGGCACACACCAGGCCCCCGAGCCCTGGGTTCCAGTGCTAGGAAGATAAGCCCCCCAAAACTTCTGGCTGTGAAAACCAGCGGGGACTGAATCAGTAAAAGAAACTTCCAGAGTCCCAAGCAGTTCCCCTTAAAGAATCTACAAACAGACTTACTCAGACTCACTCCCTCTGAGCCCTAGCACGAGGGTAGCAGCTTGAAAGGCACCAGTGGTGTACAGGGAGGAACTGAATCATCTGGCATCGAGGTGGAAGGCTGGATGTTGACTTCTTCCCAGACAGAAAAGCGGTCAGAGGCCACTGTCCCTTTTCTGAGCCCTCCCCCCAACAGAGCCACAGACTTTGCAGGCAGGTGCCATATCTGAGACTCCATCAACCTGGCTAACACTGTTTGCCCTGCCTGAAGCTACCCTGAAACTTCATCCCACCCAACTTATGAGCCCACCCAAATTGTTAAGTGACTTTTCCATATGAATAGCTGGTGTGCCCTCAGGCTTCACAACTTCCTAAATCCTCTCAAACAAGCAAGAGCTGGCCTCAGTGAGCTCCTAGCCCCCCTACCTCTTGCTAAGTAGTCCTAGGCCCGGTACTAGCAGCAACCAGCCTAGATTCATAGCTTGACTTTGCCTGGGATGCTCCAAGCCCAGGACAAGTAGCAGCGATCTCAGATTGCTTTACTGCTCAGGCAGTGTGGCCCCGGACAGAACATAGGTGGGGGGGTGACCTCAACCTGCACCACCCAGAAAACCCCAGAGTCTGTGCACCCAGTTGACAGCCACAGATCACGTTGGAGCACCAACACCCTGCCCCTACACTGCTGATTTTCCACAGAGGGTGGAGGTTGGTGGTCATGGACACAGCCAATCCTTGCAATTGACTGGCCTTGGCAAATCCCTTTCATTGACCCACCAACAGCCATCAAGGCTCAACTACAAGAAGGTGTATGCAGCCCACACAAAGGATATACCTTGAATACCCAGCTTGGGTGATAGGGAAGGCTGTGCCACTGGACCCTACAGGACACCTTCTGCATTAGGCCAAATTGCCAAGATACCAAGCCAATCATAGCAGCTCTACCTAATACACAGAAACAAACACAGGGAGGCTGCCAAAACAAAGAGACAAAGAAACATGTCCCAAATGAAAAAAACAGATCAAAACTCCAGAAAAAGAACTAAACAAAACAAAGATAAGCAATCTATCAGATGCAGAGTTCAAAAAACACTAGTTAAAAGGATACTCAAGAAATTTAGTGAGGACCCCAAAGGCATAAAAAAGATCCAGTCAGAAACAAAGGATATACTAATTAACATAAAGAACAACTTACAGGGAAACGACAGTAGAGTGGATGAAGCCAAGAATCAAATCAATAATTTGGAACATAAGGAAGCAAAAAACAACCAATCAGAACAAGAAGAAGAAAAAAGTATCCAAAAAAATGAGGATAGTGTAAGCACCCTCTGGGACAATTTAAAGTGTTCCAGCCTTTGCATCAAAGAGGTGCCAGAAGAAGAGCAAGAGCAAAAAACTGGAAATCAATTTGAAAAAATAATGAAAGAAAATGTCCCTAACTTGGCAAAGGACATAGACATGAAAGCCCAGGAAGCACAGAGAGTCCCAAATAAGATAGATGCAAAGAGGCCCACTCCAAGACATATCATGATTAAAATGCCAAAGCTTAAAGATAAAGAATCTTAAAAGCAGCAAGAGAAAAGCAGTTAGTTACCTACAAAGGAGTTTCCATAAGATTGTCAGCTGATTTCTCAAAAGAAACTTTATAGGCTATAAGAGATTCACAAGAAATATTCAAAGTCATAAAAAGTAGGGACCTACAACCTAGATTACTCTACCCAGCAAAGTTATCACAGGATCAAAGAGCAGATAAATAGCTTCCCAGGCAAGAAATAACTAAAGGAGTTCATCACCACCAAACAATTATTATATGAAATGTTAAAGGGACTTATGTAAGAAAAGGAAGATCAAAACTATGAACAATAAAATGGCAATAAATATATATCCATCAACACTTGAATCTAAAAAACAAACTAAGCAAACAAGAACAGAAACAGAATCATGGATACAGACAGTGCTTTGATGGCTGCCAGATGGGAGAGGGTATGGGGGAATGGATGAAGAGGTGAGAGGATTAAGAAGTACAAATAGGTAGTTACAGAATAGCCAAGGGGATGTAAAGTGCAGTGTAGGAAGAACTTATACACAGGACCCATAGATATGAATAATGTTGGGGGATTGCCTGAGGGAGTGGGGAGTGCCAGATGGAGGGGGGAAAGGGGAAAAATTGGGACATTAATAGCATATTCAATAAAATATAATTTAAAAAATGAAAAAATTAAAATTCATCTTTGCCACAGCAATTTTTAAAGTGTCCAGTTCATCACATACTAAATTTCTATATATCTATCTATCTATCTCCAGAAGACATATATATCACCAGACTTTCTATTCTATTCCCCTGGTCTATCTATTCATGCACCTGCACCAAACTGTTAATAATTAAAAATGTTTACAAATCTGATAAGACTATGCCCCCTCACAGCTTTAGTGTTTCCAAGCAGAAAAGTCTTGCTTTGCAATTTTGTTATTAACTTCCAGCGTTATCACATTGTAATCAGAGTGTTACTTGTAATTTCCCACTTTATGAAACTTAGTGCTGCTTTCTTTGTGACATTGTATGTCTTGTCCGGGAAGATTAAATTACAAAATACCTTTTGCTATGTATCTTACATAGCACTTCCACATATATTTGATCTTCACAATACTGCACTGAAAGCATCTTACACTAACACATCCTGAGGTGGGGGAGGGGCGGACAACAACCCATCCAGCACCAGTCCCCCAAATAAATGAGGGTTTGAATCCTCTATAGGATTCATCTAAAAGAAAACTCCTGAAAGAAAAAAAAAAAAAAACACTTTATCCTGACTTTTATAATACTCAGAACCTTATTAGCTCTACGATCACCGTAAATATCAAGTAAAACTACTCGGGGTATTTTCTACCATAAGCAAAGCAACTACAACTTCAGGGATTTCTTTTCTTTAAATACCTGCTGGACTCTTTACTCTCAGTTTTTCAGAAGCTTGGACTCCCTCACAAAGCACTGCAAGTAAAAATACATTTTCCCCTTAATATTTTTTCTGAGGACCGAATTACACATAAAAGAGACCCCAACGTTTGCCCTTAAACCCAGATTACTTCGAATCCAAGCCCAAGACCAGTGTTAGTTTCCCCGGGGGGGATTCCCACTGCTTCCCTTTGGTTCAGTACCGTGAAAAATTACTCCTTTAAATCCAGTAACTCGAGTGGACTGACGGGTGCTATTCGCGCCAACAGGGGAGCCTCAAAACGCAAAAGGAAGCGGGAGGGGGTGGTGGAGGTTGAGAAAACTCCCTTCATTGCCGAGGTAATGGCAGAAGGCTTCGTAATAAAACTCCTGCAAGGCTGCTCTTCGCAGTGAGCAGTGCTTATTAGGCAAAACGTTTCTCGCACTCAGCTCTCCGCCGTCATCCGTCTCCCCAGAAACGTGGAGCTCTGCTCTCCGGAAAACTTAATGGATGAGCCCGTGGACACCCGCACGCACCCTCTCCCTTGGCAGCAGAGCTAACCAGCCATCTTCAGCCGCCTTCTCCCCACACTCCGGGTCGCAAGAAACAAGTTCGGGGCCACCCGAGGGGTAGGGCCTGGTACCCCCCGGCCTCCCGCGGCTCGGCGCAGCGCGAGGGCCTCACCTGCGGGTAGAGGTGCTGCATGAAGTGCTCCCGCGAAACACCCTGCAACCGGGGGACCTGGATGCGCTGCCCCGCCATGCTGGCTCACGCTCGCCCTCCCCCAGGTCTCGGGAACCTAAACTCCCTAACGCGTTCTCCTAAGACCGATCCGGCCGGAAACACGACTCGGAGAGAAAAGGGCCGAGAGGCCGCCGAACTCGCGAGAGCGGAGCGTTTGCCGCAGGGCTCCGGGGCTCGGTGCTTCGCGTCGCCGCGGATCGGGGATGGGCGGACTCGCCAGAGGTGGCAGCAACAGGCCAGCTTTACTCTCCAGCCTCTGTCTCCGAACCTAGCTTAGGGGGCGGTTTCCCACCGACTTTCTTTCGATACTGCACCAGCAAGCACAGGGGTGAAAGGTCACAAAGATGGCGTTGGCCGTTCGACTCGTACCCCGCTTGCTTTTCTTTGGGTCTCTGCCCCGCGGAGCCGCCAGCCCCGCCAGACCGCGGACCTCCGGAGTAGCCGAAGGGAGGCCGCCGTTGGCTGGACTTTGCTGCTTCTGCCGCCGCCACCTCGGCTCAAGAACGGCCCCTTTTCTTTCAGTCTCTTGGGTCTCGGCGGCCTCGCCACTGCCTGCTCTGGGCCCCCAGCGTCCCCTGCTCAGCCCTCCGGGACTGGCCGCGGCCCTCCCCGCTCTCCCGGCCGGCCCTCGGCGGAGCTACAGCACTGAGGAGCAGCCCCAGCAACGCCAGAAAACCAAGATGTTCATTCTGGGCTTCTCCAACCCCATCAACTGGATTCGGACTCGAATTTACGCCTTCCTTATCTGGGCCTATTTCGACAAAGAGTTCAACATCACAGAATTCTCAGAGGGAGCGAAGCAGGTTTGTTTATTTCCCTGGAGTTGACCTGTACGCCTCTCATGCATTCAACTATTACACGCAGAAGTGTTGAGCAGTGAGGTGTTCTCACTGGGTCCCAGATTATCAAACATGGGTAGTGACCCTTCGGCCACTTCTTGACCTTAAATTTAGCGTCTGCTTCTGTTTCCCTGTCGCCGAGGTCCTCCTTGTCGCTGGAGACACCAGGGTGAAGTCCCCCAATTACCTTTTCCACTCTACAGGTTTTGAATCAGATAGAAATGGATTCAAAGCCCATTTCTGCCGCTTAAAAGTAACGTGGCTTTTTCTTTTCTGAACGTGATTTTCTGCAAAATGAAAAAGACAATGTCTGGCACATTGTAGGCACTCCATAAATGTGTGCCGAATAAATGAACGAGTAAATAAGACTGTTTTGAAGAGTAAATGAGCTAACATTTCTCAAATGCATAATGTCATTTTAGGTAGAACATCAAAACTTCCTGCCACCTATTGACAGAGCTCCTCCGCCCTTTATTTCTCCTACCTTCATTCCCACCTCTCCCCATCATACTCCTAAAGAATAACCTAGAGATGATCAGTTTTCCCCTTATCAGTGACCAGATTTGCCGAGACAGTATGGCCACTGATAAGTGCACAGCGCCCTGGAACACTGAGAAATGGCTTTGGGTGAGTCATTGCCCTGACCGTGACAGTTCGGTCCCTATTTCTGAGTGGCTGGTAATGTTCCACCTTACCCTTGCCCCATGTAGGTCACTTTGGTTCCTGAAGTGTGCAGATTTTGTATATACATGCGTTTTTCTAGGATGAAAGTCCATCTATAACTTCCTTTTGAATCTCTTAGAAAGTTTGTCATTCCCAAACATTTTTGAACTATTGATAAGCAGTAGCAGCCATAGTTTGTTTTGCTGTTCACACCTCCATGTACCTTAAAATTATGCCATCAATGTAATCATTTTACAGTTGATTGTATACTGGCATTGATATATTTACTAATTTATTTCAGATTATTTCTATAAACATAACCATTTATATTATGTGACCTGTCAGTTGTAAATTAAATGTTGTTATTATCAGTGTCAATATAAATTCCTTCCCTGATTCAACTCTTGACTGATTTATGTCTTGATTTAAAAATTAAAAGCAAAGAGAACTTGATTAATAGCATCATAAGGGGTAAACCTCTGCTCATGTCAGTCTCTTTTGTCCATGCAGAGATACATTTGCGTGATCCTGCTGTTCTCCACAATTCCCGCTGATGACACGTGAACTTGTCTGCCTCATGACACATACATGACTGAGCTCATGTATGTGTTAATAAGAAATGGAAATCATCTCCCTACCATAGGCAGGAATCAGGCCTTAGTCCCAATTTCCTCTGAAACAGAAGCATCGGATTCTTGTTAGTCTCTCTGATCTTAGAAGTCCTCCAGCTCTTTGCTATTTTAGCCTCCCCCACTTTGCTATTAACTAGCATCTCCACCCCTTCATCAGCCAGTCTGTATGCAGTTTTGTCTAAGTCAATTTTTGTGTATTTAGCTATTCTGATATCCCAAAAGGATGTTGGGTCATCCGTGGCAAATGTTTGGCAATTTCCTTAAATTACTGATTACTGAACATCTTTCAGATCAAACAAATTAGTTCTTCATTGTCTAAGATTTTACAAGACAGGACTAAAAAAACTCCCTACTAGATGTCATAATGCAACTATACCTTCCTTTGCATGAGTGTAATTCGAGGGCTTGGGAATAATCTGGTGTGGTGCAAAAACATTAGTGTGTGTGCTCTCATGGGCCCCACTTCCCCTTTCTCCTTAGGCGAACCTTCCAGCAATAAGGTGTTATCTTGGATTGTGAATATCAAGTTATCAATTAAATCAAGTATTTACAATTTTTCTTTTTTTAATTATAGGACATGAAAAGTCACCTTAGGGTTTATCAGTCTAGTCTAATCTCACAGATGAGGAAATCAAGTTCTAGAAAAGCGAAATGATTGGCCCAAGGATGCACAGCTATTGACTGCTGAGGTGCACTGCCCTGGGACCACTCTACAGGCAGTCTCGGTTACCCAGAGACACTAAAGTTGAGACGGTTAAGTACAGTCTGGGCAAGTATTTTATTTGTCACCGGAGCCAGGGGAATAGGTGATCCCGTGCTGTAAATGGCTTTATTAGCTCCACAGACCGTGCTCTCATTAATATGTAGATATGACATGCTGTGTTCCCTATTACTGCCATCAAACCACATTCATCACGTTTTAGCTTTTTCTGTGAAAAAGGGCTATTTCCTAGAAGCCTCTAGGTTAGATACTCCTTATCAGTCCAGCTCACAACAGTTCCGACACTAACTCCCCACATTTAATGCAGACACCAACCCAAGTTCCAGCATCCCATACTTTTGTTCTACCAGCTATAAATTGGGGGTTCTCAGATCCCCCAACAGTTTGCAAGAATGGCTCACAGAACTCAGGAAAGCACATTACTTGCTATTTCCAGTTTACTTAAAGGAACCACCTAATGGAGGAGATGCACATGGCAGGGTATGTGGGAAGGGGTGTGGAGTTTCCATGCCCTCTCCAGGTGTGCCAGTCTTCCCACACCTCTGAGGGTCCCCAACCTGGAACCTCTCCTCCTAATCTTTTCCTTTAGGGATTTTATAGAGGTTCTATCATGTAGGCATGATTAATTAAATCACTGGCCATTGGTGATTAACTCAACCCCAGCACCATATTCTCCCTGAAAGTCTGGAGGTGGGGCTGAAAATTCCAGACCTCTAACCATAGCCAGCCCCCATCTTCTAAGACTCACCTCATCAGCCTGAACTCAGGAATGGTTGAAAGGGTTGGGAGCTCTATACCAGGAACCAGAATGAGGACTCAGTATGTATTTGTTATATCACAGTATCACATCATTGATATGTGCATATTGACAAATCTTCCCTATTATGGCCCTCAAACCACATCAGTCATTCACTCTGTTTTCCTGTGTTTTGCTTGCACATTTTAGCTTTTGCTCTGCAAAAGGGGGCTATTTCCTAGAAGCCTCTTTAGGTTGGACACCCCTGTATCATCAAAGCCGCCCTTTATCAGGGCGGCCTCCAGATGGTTCATTATTATTGAGTAGGACAATTTGCTCAGGTGTAATCTTTCTTGTCCACACAAACTAGAGTCTAGCAGAGGCTTCAGTATTATGGTTATGGTCTTTGGTTCTTTTTACCAAAATGTTACCCATCTTCTACACATGAAGGCTTACTAAAATGTGTAAGCCTTACTAAAATCTGAACCCTGAGCACCCCTGAGGTGTTTGCAAGGGGTCCTTGAATCCATTTGGACTTGTGCATTTTCTCAAAGTTCAGCTCCACTGTACTAGTTTGTTGTGGCTGCCATAACAAACTGCCACAGTCTGGGTGGCTTAAACCACAGAGGTTTGTTTTCTCACAGTTCTGGAGGCTCGAAGTCCAAGATCAAGGGGCTGGCAGGTTTGACTTCTTCTGAGGCCTCTTTCCATTGCTTACTGACGGCTGCCTTCTTTGTGTGTCCTCATGTGGTTTTTCCCTCTGGGCACACGTGTCCCCCGGTGTCTCCTGGTGTGTCCAGATTTCCCCTTACATGGACACCGGTTAGGTTCTATTAGGGCTCACCCTCATTTACTTAATCATCCCTTTAATGGCCCTATCTCCAAATACGATCATCTTCTGAAGTACTGGCATTTCAACATATAAATTTTGGGAGAACACAATTCAGCCCATAATAATTGTAATGTTGACTCTCTGACATGCCTGTGCATCCCTTTCTCCTGCCAGTTCTTCAGATTCCACCTTAGTTGTTACTTCCTTGAGGAAGTCCTCTCTGGTTCTCCCAGACTGGCCTACGTACAGAGCTCTTCTGCATGCTCCCACATCATCTTGTTCTTACCCCTGTCATAATTCTTGAACTTGTCATTTTATTTTCCTTCTCCTCCTGACTCGAAGACAGGTCCAGTCTCATGTGCAGTTGCATTTCTCACTGCTAGGAATGTGGAGGCTTGCAGGTGGTTCCCTCACTTTAAGGTGGCACCTCATACATCACAGTTGAAACCCGCGGTAGTAGGCTGTATAAGCTTGTTATCTTTTTTCTGCCACTTTCCCAAACCTGCCTTATCTAGCTTAATGGTTCACACTACATTATTTTGAAAGGAAATATGTAGGAGAATTTTTATTCAGATTCTACTGTGTACACCCTGCATTATCTTTTCCAGGCCCTGCGAGTAGATACATAATTAGCAGTCTGCCCACTTACTACTGTGTGTGTGGGAAGACCACATGAAGGGAAAGCCAACTGACTAGGAGTTGTGCCTGACAGTGTGTGTCACCTTTGTCCTCCAGTAGTCGTTGTTGCACTTAGCTATTTAAGTTTGAGAGTTGTGCATGGTGTGGCATTCTGCACAGTGTTTTGAAATAATAATCACCACCCTCCCTCCACTGATTCTTTTTAAGGCGTTTGCTCATGTGTCCAAGTTGCTGTCAGAGTGTAAATTTGATTTGTTGGAAGAACTTGTGGCCAAAGAGGTAAAATATACTTTTAATTTTCCTTTGAAAATAAATGTATTATTGCCTTGCAATCAAATGATATACAGCACATTTTCCTTATATCTGCTTAAAAATACTGTGTTTGTCGTCAGCCAGAGTAGAGTCCCTGTGTCGTTCCTCCTGGGTCCTTTGGGTCCCATAAAAGCATAGAGTGGCTTGCTACTGAGGCATAAGTAAGTGAATATGATGCCTCTCAGTTATTCTTACATCAGACTGTTCTGCTAGAAATTGCCTAGTTTAATAACTAGATGGCTTTTCAGCCTCCCTGTTGAAGCTGAGTAAATATGGTAGCAAATTTAAAAATAGGGTTAGAAAAATACATTCCGTGAGCAATTTATTGAGCTTCTTGAAAAGCTTTCAGGAACCCAAGAGGTGAATTACAGTTTGCTTTTTCCAAACTTAGGTGCTGCATGT
This sequence comes from Macrotus californicus, assembly GCA_007922815.1. Lineage (NCBI taxonomy): Eukaryota > Metazoa > Chordata > Mammalia > Chiroptera > Phyllostomidae > Macrotus > Macrotus californicus. The sequence continues at coordinate 12,668 of VMDR010004705.1, forward strand.
ATTGAAAGAAAAGGTTACTTCACTACCTGACAGCCATAAAAGTGCCCTTGCTGCTGACATAGATGAAATTGTATACACGTCAACAGGAGACATCTCCATTTACTATGACGAGAAAGGTAATGCTGGAGCCTGGGCCGCTTTAAATGACTCACCGTGGTCCAGACAAGCTAAACTACTGGGAAATCACCAGATAGTGGGAGTTTGTTGGTTTAAGTGGATATTTATAGGACTTAAGAGAAAACAGTATCAGCTAAAGACTGTTTGGAAAGTAAGATTAACTGCAGAACTCCCAAATTGGATTATGTGGAGACAGAAAAGTGGAAAGGAGCTGTGGTGTTGATCCATCCATCTTCTTGTCCAGTGCTCAGTTTCCCTGCAGCATTCCTGGAAACGTGCTTACTGATTTATTCCTGCTACAGGTATTTGCGTGGGTATTATGTGCCAGCGCGCAGGAAATGAGCTTTCGCTTACCCAGGGAATTGTGATTTGAAACATTTGTAAAAGTACTTGTACATATTTTTCATAAATATTTTTTCTCCCCTGATATTTTACATTGTACCTTAGTACCCTAGTCACTACCTGATTTTTACACAAGACATTTTCATAATCACTAGGCATGGCAAAGTGAATCAGGATGGAACAGAAGTCTCTTCCTTCTGGCAGTTGGTGTTAATTACTTAGCAGCAAAAAATGTTTTTCCCCCTCATTTTTGGTTTGACAACAAGTATCTGTTATAATTTCAGAAAATGCCACAAATTGAAAGTAATGTATGTAGTACACTTAGTAAATAGTGCATACTCACTAAATAGTGGCTATTATTATTGCGATTCAGAGAAGAGCAGATTTGTCATTTGCTCTAAGAGAATTTTCTGAAAGTAAGAAGGTAGCAAGTTAAGTGCCTTGAGTTAGACTGGAATCAGCACAAAATTTGGTGTGACAACTGCATAATGACTGCCAGTTTCTATGTCATCTTGGGTCCGTGGATGGTAGATGCTTGTGATTTGTATTTGTGTGTGTTTGTATGTTTTTTCTCTAAGGCAGGAAGTTTGTTAGCATCCTGATGTGCTTTTGGTATCTAACCAGTGCCAACATCCCCAGTGAGACTTTGAGTGGAGCCAGCATGTTCCAGGTGAAGTTGGGGGATCAGAATGTGGAAACCAAACAGCTTCTCACTGCGAGCTACGAGTAAGTCGAATCCCCTTTCGTTGTTTCCTTTCTCTGGAAAATGGAAGGTAGCATGAAAGTATGGAAACAAAAGGGAGCTTTAGGAAGAAAGCACTGAAATTTGACAAGTTATTTATGAAGAAAAAGTCTTAATGACATACTGGCCATGAAGGGGCGTGTTCAGAACTTAGGAGGAGGTAATGTTTCTGAATGTAATGAAACCGTGGGTCAGCGGTCTGTTGGTGCGTTACCAGCTACTCCTAAGCTCAGCAGCTATAAACAGCCCATTTATTTTGCCTGTTGCTTCACTGCTTGGGAACTTGGGGGAGGCTCAGCTCTGGGATTTTCTCTGCTTCACCTAGCATCGACCTGGGCGACAGGCTGGAGGATTCATTTCCACCATGGCTTCTTCATTGACACATGTGTCACCTTGGTGCCCCTTGGCTTCTCCACATGATGGCTCATTCTACGAGGCCTTTCTTCATGGTGTGGGTTTGTGGTAGTCTCAGGCTAGTTTCATGTTTTATGGTGGTTGGCTTTCAAGAGGCAGAAGACAGAAGATGCTAGACCAGTAAAGGGCTATGCCCAGGGTTGGAACAACATCATTTCTGCCATAGTTCATGTGTCAAAGCAGTCACGGGACTTGCACAGGTAAAAGGGCCTGGAGAGACCCCACCTCTCTATGAGGCAGCAGCCACAGCACATCGCAGAAGAGCCCTGTGAATGAGAGAGATGGCTGTGGACCTTCTGGAAAATGAAATCTGCCGTAATTGGCACATGGACTGTCCACTCACTGGACATTGATTGACCATTTCCCGTTTACCAAGTACCCTAGAAGGGCTCAAATGCAAAATTAAAAGGTTCCTGCCCTCAAGGAGTACTATCTAGTAGGAGGTTAGCAAATTATTTAAAAGCAACACTATTTTGAGATAACATTTATAATTAGGGAACACTCTAATCAATACTGACCTTTAGTTCTTCTGATATTCCCTGCAAAGACCATGGGCAGCTCGTAAGTTCTGTTACGTTCAAGATTGATCTAATGTGTATAAACCAGATAACACTAAAATGCTGTTTTCATCACCATAGTCCTACCTATTTCTCCTCATATTAGGCGTATGTTATAGCCAGTATTTAATGACAGACTAATACCCCAGTTTCTCACAGGATTAGCAGATGTGGGAGATCAGGCCATTAAAAATACTCGTTTTAGTTGAGAATGCATAATACTTTTGATTTTGTGGGGTTATTTCTTTGTGAAACTTCTTTTTACTTTGTTTTTTACTTACCATTGACTATTAGCTTATTGCCAACAACTGCCTCTGATATAGACTTGCAAATTAGTTATCTAAAGAGTGTTTGGACTGATGTAGGATGCACATTATTTGAATTTTTTCCCCCCAGATTTCACAGGGAGTTTACACAAGGAGTAAAGCCCGACTGGACTATTTCACGGATTGATCACTCCAAGTTATTAGAATAATCTTTTCTTGGAAAAATCAGCTTATTGGACCTTTAGCAATTGCTGTGGAAAACTAAGGAAGAAAAATTTTGGATCAGTCGATCTTCACTTAGACAAGTTTGTGGATGACTTTTGTGTTGTTACACTCCTGTAGCATACTGGCGTGACACAATAAAGCGTTTCTCGTGGACTGTTGTCACCTCTATGAAGGGGGTCAAAGTAAACTGCAATAGTCTACTGCTGCTGTCACATTCACTGTCGTTGCTAGTGTTGCATGTATGTGTGTATATACACAAACTAATTTTATAGATAATAAAGGAGGTATTGAAAAGCTACACATTTCTAAATTAATAGTCCTTAAATATTCTATTTGCAGTTAATACATTTAAACCAATAATTCAATATGTGTAAGGGTTTGGTTTTTTTTTATTGATTGATTGATTTTTAGAGAGAGAGAGAAAGGAAAGGAGAGAGAGAAGCCTCGATTTGTTGTTCCATTCATTGATTCATTCATTGGTTGCTTCTTGTCTGTGCCCTGACCAGAGATAGAACCACCACAGCCTTGGTGTATGGGGATGATGCTCTAACCAACTGAGCTGCCCAGCCAGGGCAGGGTTATTTTTAAACATCAGTGATGCCCTGGCCAGGTTGCTTAGTTGGTGGGAGTGTCACAGGTTCAATTCCCCATCAGGGCAAATACCTAGGTTGCAGGTTCCGTCCCCGGTTGGGGCACATGCAGGAGGCAACCAATGTTTCTCTGTCTCTCTCTCTCCCCCTCTCTCTTTCTCTCTCCTCCCCTCCTCTCTCTCTAAAAGTAATAAAAACATCCTCATGTGAGGATTAAAAAAAAAATCATTGTTGCTATTTGATTACCTCTGGTCAGCTAGATGAGAAAGAGGAATAGATAGAATTATAGCAGATTGGTCACTGTTCAGTGAATTTGAAACTTACTAAAGTACAAAGAGAAAAAAAAATAAAACAGTCCATCAGCCACCTGTTAGATAATATCCATCTTATAACACTTGTGTTTGGAGTCCTAGAAGTTGGGATAGGGGAGATAAAAACAATATTAAGAAATGTCAAACTTTTTAAAAGTTAATTAAAACTATAAACTCCCATATCCAAGAAATTCAAGAAGCAGATTAACACAAAGAAAACCTCCCTGAGTACACCATAAAGCATTTAAACCAGAGAAAATTATAAAAGCAGCTGGAGAAACAAAAAACATATTCTATACAGAGAATGACAGCATTTTTCTTTTTCTTGAACTGCAAGTCACAAACCTTGGTGTGATGCCTTTAAAATGCTGAAAGAAAATAACCTATGGGACAACAATTCTGTATCCAGCAAAATTATCCTTCAGAAAAGGTGAGAAAAGACTTTCAAAGACAGTGAATTTCTTGACAGACCTGTTTTATAGCAACTGTTCAGGACCAATAGGGCAGAACAGATCCAGAAATGGACCCATACACATTAGGCAATTGATTATTTAAGAAATTGCTCACAAGATTGTGGTGACTGATATGTCCAAAATCTGCAGAATAGGCCACCCAGCTAGAGACCCAGGGAAGAGAGGCTGCAGTTCAAGCTGAAGCAGGTCTGTCAGCATTCCATCTGGGGGAATTAGTCTTTTTCCATTAAGACCTTCAACTGATACAAGAAATTCCCAACAAACAAAAGCCCTGGACCGGATGGCTTCACAAGTGGATTTTACGAAACATTCCAAGAAGAACTAACACCCCTCCTCAAACTACTTCATAAAATTCAAGAGGGGGAAAGGCTCCCAAACCCATTTTATGAGGCCAACATTATCCTAATTCCAAAACCAGACAAAGACTACAAAGAAGGAAAATTATAGGTCAATATCCCTGATGAACATAGATGCTAAAATCTTCAACAAAATATTAGCAAACTGAATACAGCAACGCATCAAAAAGATCACACACCATGATCAAGTGGGATTAATTTCAGGGATGCAAGGTTGGTACAACCTTCACAAATCAATAAATGTGATTCACTACAGAAACAAAATGAAGGATAAAAACCACATGGTCATATCCATATATGCAGAAAAAACTTTTGATAAAACCCAGCACCATTTATGATAAAAACTGTCAGCAAGGGATTAGAGGGAACACACCTAAACATAATAATAAAGGCCATGTATGACAAACCCATTGCCAGCATCATACTCAACAGGCAAAAACTACAAGTGTTCCCCTTAAGATCGGGAATGAGAAAGGGATGCACACTTTCACCCCTCTTAGTCAACAGAGTACTGGAAGTCCTAGCCACAGCGATCAGGTAAGAAGAAGAAATAAAAGGCATCCACATTGGAAAGGAAGAAGTAAAACTATTTGCAGTTGACATGGTACCGTACATAGAGAACCCCAAAGATTCCACCAAGAAACTACTAGAACTGATAAATGAATTCAGCAAAGTAGCAGGATGCAAAATTAATATCCAGAAATCAGTTGTATTTTTATATGCCAATAACAAACTAACATAAAGGAAAATTAAGAAACAATTCCATTCACAATTGCTCCAGAAAGAACAAAATATCTAGGAATAACCCTAACCAAGAATGTAATAGACCTGTACTCAGAAAATTACAAGGCATTGAAGAAAGAAACTGAAGAAGATGCAAGTGGAAGCACATACCATGTTCATGGATAGGAAGAATTAACATCATTAAAATGTGCATACTACCAAAAATAATCTAGAGATTCAAGGCAATTCCTATCAAGATTCCAATGATGTATTTCACAGAACTAAAACAAATATTTCAAAAGTTTATATGGAACCACAAAAGGCCCTGCATAGCAACGGCGATCCTGAGAAAAGAAGAAAGTTGGAGGAATCATACTACCTAACATTAGGGTGTACTATAAGGCCATAGTAGTCAAAGCAGCATGGTATTGGCATAAAAACAGACACATAAATCAATGGAACAGAATAGAGAGCCCAGAAATAAACCCACACCTTTATAGTCAATTAATACTCAACAGAGGAAGCACATACAATGGGCTAAAGATAGTTTATTCAATAAAATAGTGCTGGGAAAATTGGACAGATGTTTAGAAAAATGAAACTAGACCACCTTACACCACACACAAGAATAAATTCAAAATGATTTAAAGACTTAAATTTTTTACCTAAAACCATAACAATCTTAGAAGAAAGCATAGGCAGCAAAATCTCAGATGTTGCTCACAGCAATATTTTATTGGATATATCTCCCCAGGCAAGAGAAACAAAAGAAAAAATAAACAAATGGGACTATATCAAACTATAAAGTTTTTGCACAGCAAAGGAAACCATCAACAAAATAAAAAGACAACCCACAGAATGGGAGAACATATTCATTTATACATCTGATAAGGGGTTAATATCCAAAATTTATAAAGAACTTCAAAACTCAACACCAATAAAACAACCCAATTAAAAAATGGGCAAAGGACCTGATTAGACACTTCTATGAAGAGGACATACAGATAGCCAATAGACATGAAAAGATGTTCAATGTAACTAATCATTAGAGAAATGCAAATAGAAACCACAATGAGATATCATCTCACACCTGTGAGAATGATTATCACCAATAAATCAACAAACAAGTGCTGGCAGGATGTGGAGAAAGGGGAACCCTTATGCACTGTTGGTGGGAATGCAGATTGGTGCAGCCACTGTGGGAAGCAGTATGGAGATATCTCACAAATTAAAAATGGATCTGCCTTTCCACCCAGCTATCCCACTTCTGGGAATATATCCGAAGGAACCCAAAATGCTAATTTGAAAGAACATAAGTACCCCTATGTTCATTGCAGCATTATTTACAATCATCAAGATATGGAAGCAGCCCAAGTGCCCATCAGGAGATGAGTGGGTAAAGCAACTACGGAACATTTACACAATGGAATTCTACTTGGCTGTTAGAAGAAAAGTTTACCCTTTACAACTGTGTGGATGGACCTGGAGAACATTATGCTAAGTGAAATTAGCCAGTCAGACAAATACCATATGATCTCACTCATATGTGGAATCTAACGAACAAACTGAACTAACAAGGAAAATGGGGGACTCATAGATGGAGAGCAAGATGAGGGCTCAATGGGGGGAGGTTGGGGGCTTGAGGGACTGAGCAAAAAGAAAAAAGGACTCATGGACAACAGTGTGGTGACTGCTGTGGGGAGGAGGGTGTAAGGGGACTAAATGGTAATGGGAAGAAATACAATAAAGATTAAATTTTAGCCATGGCTGGTGTGGCCCAATGTATGGAATACTGCAAGCCAAAGGATCGCCAGTTCGAGTCCTAGTCAGGGTGCGGGTATGGGTTGTGGGCCAGGTCTCCAGTGGGGGGGTGCATAAGAGGCAACCACACATTGTTTTACTCCATCTTTTTCTACTTCCCTTCCTCTCTCGCTAAAAATAAAATAAATAAAAATCTTAAGAAAAGATTAAGTTTAAAAAAAGAAAAAACCTTCAACTGATTGAATGAGGTCCACCCATATGGTGGTGGGTAATCTGCTTTACTCAAAGTCTGCTGACTCAAAGGTTAATCTCACCTAAAAAGTATCTTCAAAGAAACATCTAAAATAATGTTTGACCAAATATCTGAATACCACGACCTAGTCAAGGTGGTAGATAAAATTAACTACCACAGGTATGATACACAACTATATGCTCTCCCCTTAGATTCAACAAAAGTTAACATTTTGCCATGTTGTTTCATCTCTACACACACACACACACACACACACACACACACACACACACTAATCTGGTACTAGATTATTGCGTGTGTGTTGGGGAGGGGTTTCCCCACAATGTCAAGCAGTTCTGGGGCACCACCTGAGTGTTCCACAATTCAACTCAATTCTGACACTATCTGGGGACAGCATCAGATTTACTGGTTGAAGGCTCAGTCCTACACGATTCTCCCCTCCCTTCAGATGCCAGCCACAAGTCCAGGCTGTCACCTGGGCTTCTAACAACTGGCTATAGATTGGAGGTTGCAATGACCTCCCTCCTTTCGTTCCATTAACTTGTTAGAGCAACTCATAGAACTCAGAGAAACATTCTGCACACAGAATATCCATTTACGTAGAAGCAAATAACTCAGGAGCAGCCAGATGAATAGATGAATAGGGAAAAGTATGTGGGGAGGGGGGTGGAGCTTCCGTGCCCTCTGAGTGTGCCACACCCCACATCTGTAAGTGCACACCCACCTGGAAGCTCTCTGAACCTCATCCTTGGGGTTTTATGGAGGAGTCATTACGTAGGTGGTTGATAGGTGGTGGATAGGCTGTTGGCTGTTGATTTAACCATCGGCCCACTCTCCTCCCGAGAAGTCAGGGAGATGGGACTGGAAGTCTCAACCCTCTAATCATGTGGGTAGATCAGGCAACTAGCTGCACATCCTGAGGTGCCTTTCAAAAGTCCCCTCATGAATATAAAGTCAGGCATGGCTGAAAGGGGCTGTTATGAATATCAAGACAAATTTATTGGTCTTATCTCTTAGGAAGTTCCAAGGGTTTTAGTTCTGCCAGAAATGGGGATGAAGGCCACGTACATATTATAAATCACAATATCACGCACACAGTTTTTATCTGAACTATTTGAAAGTAAGTTTCAGACATACATTATTGTTTTAAGCTACTACGTTTGTAGTAATTTGTTACATCAGTAACAGAAGATTACTATACAACATAATCTTTGCATAGTAGTTGGCAAAATGATGATTCTTTATATGCCTTCTACTTTAATTCTTCTATAAAACAGTGATATTAAAAAAATGTCACTGCAAATGCATCCGTTTTAACCATCCAACTTAGTATTAAGAATAGTTGCTATTCTTCTTGATGCTTTAATAGCACCCAGTCTGGCCAGTGGGAGCCTCCACAGTCCGTCTGCTTTGACAGGTTGAAGACTAACGTGACCCTATTCTCAGTCTGAGGCTCCTGTACTTTCTGGCCTAATATGTCCCAGGACCTTCTGTCCATTTCCTGCCCCAGCTGAAAAATCAGTGTTTCTCCAAGGAGTCATGACTTTTTCCAGGGCAATTGTTGTACACTGAACGTCTGTGCCCCTCCCCACCCCGCCAAATTTGTATGTTGAAATCCTACCCCCTAAAGTGACGGGAGGTGGGGCTTTTGGAAAGGACTAAGTCATGCAGGTGGAGCCCTCATGAGTGGGTCTAGTGATTATATATACACACACACACGTATATACAAATATACACCAGCGCTTCCTCTCTGCTTTTGCCATATGATGACACAGTGAGAAGATCCTAACAAGGAAGTGGCCCTCTCCAGACAGGGTTTGCTGACACCTTTATGTTGAACTTCCCAGCCTCTAAAACTATGAGACATAAATGTTGTTTAAGCTGCCCGGTCTGTGGTATTTTTGTTATAGCAGTCTGTATGGACTAAGACAGGGATGATGTTTAGATACCAAGATCTGGGCATCTTGAAGCCTTTTGACACTTTCTGTCTGCAAAAGAATATTCATATGTATAAATATTTGAGATTTTGGATCATTTATCTAAGGGAACACTGGGAGAGCTAAATGTGGACTGTTTGTCTTTATTTCTGTCGACCTTGTTTAAAACACCCTTCCCCACCACTCGTTGCTCTCTAACCCGGCTTTATTTTGGTTTATAGCGCATATCTGGCTTTGTAATATGTACCACTCTGTGGATTTGTTCCATTACTTGGCTTTCCAACTAAGGCGGGAACTTTTTCTATCTTGGTCCTGGAGTGATGTCTGGGACATAGCACAGCTCAGTAAATATCAGTTGAATGAGAAAATAAATGAGTGAATCTCACTACTGCTGAGTTTCCTGACTCACGTGATAGGAACAGTTCCCTCCTTGCTCTTGATTTGATGCCCTAGCAAACTAAACATGATTTCTTTTATCAGGTACAGTCCCCCCACCCCCACCAGCACCAAGAGGTGTGTGGTATTATTGGACACGTGACCTTGCTTTTATGGTCTTACAATAAATGTCATTTATCCTAAACACCACACGGTGGAGCTAATTGTGTACAGAATCTAAATCCCAGAATCAGCAGTTACGTTTGGTAACGTCTGAAGTCACTGCACAACCGGAGGATTACTTTGCTGACTGACAATAGATACAGGAAAATGCTCAACAACAACACAAATTTATAAACAGAAGTTGTTGATGTTAAAAGGGTTAAGACAGGGGTCAGATCACAGGGAAGTTCCCCCACATCTCTGCTCTGATTGCTGGAACCCTGGATTGTGTTACTCAGTTCTTCTGTGATTACCCTCATCCTCAAAAGGCTTTTTCTGGGTGGTGGGGTGCACTAGTCAGGATAATGTCAGTTATTCTGCAGTAACCAAAATATTTCCAAATCTCAGTGGATCAAGACACACACACACACACACACACACACACACACACATTATATTTTTTGTTCACACTGAATGTCCAATAAGAGACACCTAGGGACTCTGTCGGTGGTATCATTACCCTCCCTCCTGGACACAGCAGATGGGCAGCCACTAACTGACACTATGTCAAGTGAACAGCACAACTCTGAAGGGTCTCACATGAGTGACCACATGCTGAATTTCTCAGCTGTACAAGTCACCGGCCAGAACACCACCCTGCTCCACCGCAGAGACCCAGGAAGTACAATTCTATCCTGTAGCTGGAGGCAGAGTGAGAAGCATTTTGGTGAGCAGCAATAATGATTGCCACATGCAAGTCACAATTTCTCGCAGCCCCAGGAATGGCTGTCTTCGAGCTGCCTAGCACATACAATTGCATCAGAGATCAGGAGAAAGAGGGACTTCCTAGAGCTTCTGGTGCTCTATTATTATTACTGGAGATGTATTGAATACTCGGCCATAGGAGCCTGAAGATGAGGGTCTTTCTTCGTGTATACCAATGACGGCAGTTGTCTTAAACCAGTTTTAAATGGAAAAGGCCATAGAACACCTGAATTCCATTCTCTGCATTTAATGAGCTCTGCCAAGGTGCATGAAAACTCCCCATGGATTAATAGGGGTGCCATGTGAAATAAAAGTTGGTCAGCTAAGACCTCATACACTGTTAATTTTATTATAAATTGTTTATTGTTTCAAAATAATAATTTTAAGAAACTTAGATAAGACTTCATGAGAGTACTTAAACTTAGCCATTCAATCTCAAAATATAGACAGATTATGCAAATGGTTAGTGTGTCATTTAGGATTAGTTCTGACTGCATAAAACAAAAATTTTAAAATCCTGACTTAATGTGATTTCTCTTACACATAACAGAAGTCCAGAGATAGGAATATTTGGGCTAGTATGTCAACTCCACAACGTCTTTGGGGATCCAGGCATTTTCTAGTCACCACTGTCTTTCTTTTTCTTTTTTTAATGTATTTTATTTATTTATTTTTAGAGAGAGGGGAAGGGAGGGAGAAAGAGAGGGAGGAAAACATCAATGTGTGGTTGCTTCTCACGCATCCCCTACTGGGGGCCCAACCTGGCCCACAATCCAGGCAAGTGCCCTGACTGGGAATCGAAACCGGCGACCCTTTGGTTCATAGGCCAGCGCTTAATCTACTGAACCACACCAGCCAGGGCATCACTGCCTTTCTTAGGATATAACACATGTCCTCATAGTACAAAATGGCTGATAGAGCTCCAGCCACTGTATCCATATTCCAAGCAGCAGAATGAAGGAAAGGAAAAATGGACAAAGGGTAACACATTATCTGTCTTTTAAGATGCTCTCCCAGAGGTCATACAAAACCCTTCCACTTGTCATTGGATAAGAATTAGTCAAATGGACACAAATAATATTGGTGGGGCATGGAAATATAAATATTGTCTTAGCTGGATACATTTTATTGGCTCAAATATAGCTAAGAGTCCTAAGCCTAAGGAGAGGAGGAGGCAACTACCAATCTGCGCTAATCGGTTTGCTTGAGTCATGAACCAGCGCAGACTCTAGTAAACACCTGGCAGGCTTGCTTTGCCAGCTTCATTAACTGAGAGCTTAGCTTGTAAAGACCCTGAAGTCTGGTAATAGTCCTAAACATTACCCTAAATGTGATAAAGCTCCTAGAAAAGGACTTGTGATTTCAGAGCTGTTTAAACATCCTCCAAATAATTCACCCTGACCTCTGAGGGCTCACTAGCTTTTGTTTACACCACACACAGTTCCGCCTGGAGGGCCCTGGCTATAGTTTATCCCTTCTTCAAAAATAGAAACTTCCTCCTGCCTGCCCTCCACACCCTCCCTTATAAACCAATCAATCTACTGGTCATTCTATCAAAATTTACTTCCTTTACTCAATAAATTACAACTATGGCTCTGTTTTGTGAGAAGTAGGCAAAGTAGCCTGTGATACTTTTTGCCTTCATGTAAAGAAATCCACCAGGAGCAGTGGAAGAATTAGATAATCAGTTCCTTTTATGAGCCTCTCCTTAGCCTCTGATGTTGTGGGTACAGCGTAGCTACTGGCAAAGCTTTGTGAGGTTCGCACAGCTCCCTGCCTGCCCCCTTCCTTCCTGCCCTCTGTCCTGGCTTTATCGATTCTCAAAATGTGCACTGCAACAGGCATCCCACTCAGAGCAGCTGAAAAGCTCCAACAGAGCAAAGTGGAACTGTGGTTTGATCTCCCTTCCTTTTAACTTCCTTCTGATGGTACAGCATTTGAATAGCTCCCATGCTATAGAAAACAGGAAGACAAAATATGGCCATGAAACCAGAAGTAACCAAATCCAAAATTGACTTTAGTAAACAATTCATTACTAGAAAAGAGACTTCCTATTAATGCTTCCTAAAGAAAAAAAAAAAACTTTTAAAACCAACTTAAAATTTATAACACATATCAAATCACACATTTTAATCATCAAGTACTTTTGAGGCAATATTTTTTCTAGGAAGTAACCCAAGAAGTAGCATTGTCCAAAGGAAGCCATTCTGTGGGGCCTCATTGGAATTTTACTTGACCCCTCCCCCCTCTCCCCCACCACGACTCTCTAACCTCCCATTCTTTCTGCTCCTCAGTCACATCAAGATTGTCCCTACCTTGGCACTTTTGCAGAAACTATCACTTTGTCAGCTATACACTTTGCTCAGATCTCCAATGGCTGGTCCTTTCTTGTCATTCGGGTTCCAGTTTCAATGCCACCTCCTCTAAGAAGACTCTCTGGTCATCCAATCTGAAGCAGCTCGACCCTATCACTATCTGCCACCATGTTTTATTTTTATCATAGTATTTATTGTCACCCAATAGTTTCTTATTGCTTGCTTGCTTGATTATCTGGCTTCCCTCAGTTAGAATGGGGACTTGCAATTTCAGCTTAGCGCCTCATCATACCTGGCGAAATATTCTCTCCCACACTGGTGTTCAGTTTAGGTTAGAATTTCTCATTGGCGGCACGATGACATGGAGGGCCATGTAGTTCTTTGTTGTGGGGATCGGTCCTGTGCACTGTAAGATGTTTAACAATATCTTTGGCTTCTACTTATTAAGTGCCCCCTAGTTGTAACAATCAAAAGTGTCTCCAGACATTGCCCGAGGCCACCGGGGAAGGAGATCGCGAGCAGCTGGGGAGCACGAGTTTAGGCCGTGGTCCGCCTCGGTGCAGCTTTGGTGCTCAGGAGGCAGCATCATCTGAGTAAGAATGGCTACCGTTTCTTGAGTGCCTGTAGGTACTGAGTATTACGTTTAATCTTCACAACCACCTTACAACAGGTATTAGTTATCCTCATTTTAGAGAGAGGGAAACTGAGGCACACAGAATGATGGATCTGTCCAAATTCACACCGTTAGTCAGTGGTGAAGCCCAGGATTCAAACTGGACAAACAGGAGCCAGAACTGCTGTCGCGCATCTCACTGTGTGCCTCGGCTGCCAGGCGGGGCATCAGATGAGGTTCCCCCTCCCCGACGCCTCTGCCTCCCCCCCACCACGTCATTCCCTTGGAGAGACCACGAGTAAGTAACAACTTTCCTCGCCAAGCCTCAGTTGCAGTAATGATACTTTTCATGCAGGGTTGCTTGCGGAATGAATTGCAATAGCATGTGAAACTACTTAGCCTGGTTTCTGGCACAAAGTAGTAGTAAGTCCTGGATCATTTTTCCTCTCCTTCCTTTTTCTGAGGCTCCAAGCTCCAAGGTTTGAAAGCAGCTCCTAAACACCTTGGGCAGAGAACTCCATGGTAAAATTTAATCTTTAAACAATCTGCAGGGCTTTTGTGTTTGTTGACCAGGAGCGGAGGGAGAGGGGCAGTAGCTCCTTTCCAAACGGCCGGCCAGCCTGGCACCTTGTCCTGTGCTGATGACCAACCGCACAAACCTGCCGCACTTTCCCATTAAGCCAAATGGGGCTTTTAAATCTGGACTGATTAGATATCCCTGGGCCTGGCTGACAATTAGCCTCCCCGCTCCATTTCTTGATGTGAGTCAGTGAATTGATAGGCTGACCTACTGTTTCCTAGCATGGCCGGTCGAATGAGGTTTTGGTTGACGAGCATGAGCCTTTGGCCAGCAGGGGGCGTCCTCTGCTAACATAACTGACTTGGTGCTGAAGTAGGTCTCAGAGCCCCTACTGAAAATTGGGTACTTTGGAAGTTTGCTTAGAACAGGGGTTCTAAATTTGGGGGCCAGTGAGCTCCATGGATAGAATTCTGTGAACTTCGATGAAGAAAAAACTTTATTTTCACTAACTTCCAACTGAAATTTAGCTATTTCTTCCATTGTAAATGGAGGCAACGAGTCACAGGTATTTGTAGATCCCACTATGGTTGCTGCAGAGATCTTAAAATATCATTTATACCCTTCACAACTTCAAAATTATGGTAGCTAGACAACCTGCTGCTGGATCTTGTGATTTAATACATTACTAAAGAGCACATATGGACCACATCATAAATTTGTTCTTTTAACTAATGGTGTTTTCATATAAAGAATTGTCATCTGATCATTAGTATGCTTTGTAATCTTATATATTTTACCTCACTTTATTTAGTTTAAAATATAACTCTGAAAAGGGACCCATAGACTTCACCAGACTGCCAACAGTGTTTATGGCACACACAAAAAAAGGGTTAAGAAAACCTGGCTGAGAAGCTACTAGGCTGGTCTCCAGAGTCTTCAAGGGAATCTTTATACTTAATAACTTTTAGTCATAATTCACCTCTTGCCCTTCCATCTCTTCTGATGACATAAAGATGTATCACACTTATATCAAAACTATGAGCTGCAGTGCTTGGCAGTGTACAATTACGTCGGAATGAAATTTGGGTGGATTCAGAATTGTGTTGACTAAATTTCAGAGCACCTACAATGTCTGTCATCCTAGCCTTGGGAAGGAAGGGGCCCAGCTTTGCCAGCTGCCTTTGACTTCACATTTTTGTTATACTTGGATCATTGCCAGGGCTCAGGAATCTTCTAAAATCATAAGAATTTCTCTCCACACTCAGCACCGTGCACTTACTTTTCAGGGAGAAGACCTCAGCACGCTGGGAGTGCCGCTTCCAGAGTCAATTCTCCCCTCACTCTCATAAGAGAAATTCTGAAATGCCTGCACCAGGGAGGAAGACGTAGGCACTTAAGAGCGTTTCTTTCCTTGGATTCTTCTGTTTCTTTTTTCTCAGGAAAATAAGGCCACCCTGGGGAGATGACCCCACAGGCCAGGCTGAGGTGTCCAGTTTCCCTGACCAACGCTGATAGCTTATCCTGGGTGTGTAACCGTGCAGAGACTTTCTCTAATATGACCTTTTGTCTTTTCTTTCCATTTGATTCAAACCGGCCTCATCCAGCACCCTGACCCACCTGCCTCCTTCTCCCTCGCACATCTACTCCCTTTAATCATTAAGCCCTCGAGATGATGAGGTTCTGGCCAGCAGTAAACAATCTTAGGAACAAAGCCTCAGGACTACTGACAACAGAGATAGAATGTCACTCAAATGAAAGAAAACACCTACGTCTCAGTTGTCTTTCAGCTCCAGGCCCAGAAAAATCAGTGAAGCCGATGAAGCAATGCTACCACTGACATCAGGACCAGATGCACCGATCAGCTACCTCCTACCCTAGCGCTGGCTGGTCAGTAGGCAGCACAACCCTAACTCCCCTCGTCACCATGATTAATGATTTTCCCCCTAAATAACCCATCCCTCGGTAGCCATCAGTGAGCCGGGTCCTTGAGTGTTAGCTCACCTGTGGCTCCAGGTGTTGTGCCACTTCTTCAACTAATAAACCCTTGTTCCTGTTCATGTTTCCTTGGGCTTTGATGCTAGGAGGCAAGCAAACCCTTCAGTCTGGGTAACAGGTGCTGGCATTTGAAGGCACAGGAACCACGCCAGCCCAGCGGATGACTGTCTCCCTAGCACTTTCCCCTCCCCTTTCTGAATATCCTACTCTTGTGCCTACTGCCCCTTCTGCTGCTGCTCCTCAGGTCTGCACTTTTATCCCCAAATCAGACCTTGTCCTTCATTCCCTCGGAAAACAACAATAACCCCTCCACCAGCAATAACAACAACAAATATTTAACCTCCTCTTTATTTATTAAAGACCATAACATGTAACTATTGTTTGAGACACTTCCCATTTAAACCTTTAACCAGCTATCATGGGTTAGTGGTGCCCTCGTCCCCAAGTTTGTGCCCATCTGGAACCTTAGAATTTTATGTTATTTGGAAAGGGAGTCTTTGCAGATGTAATTAATTGAAGAGTGAGACGAGATCATCCTGGATTAGGGTTGACTCTAAAACACAGGTGGCAAACACAAGGCCCGTGGGCCGAATCCAGCCCTCCATCTGTTTTATCCAGCCCAGCACCTGGTTTCTACCCAGCGGCAGTGCTGAGCTCTCACTTAACTGTTAAGGAGCAGTTACACTTATACAGTCCTAAATTACATTCAGCTCTTTGAAGGCAACTTCGAGGCTGATGTGGCCCCTGGTGAAAACGAGTTTGACACCCCTGCTCTAAATGCAGTGACTGATGTCCCTGTAAGAAAAGAGGACACAGAGACAGGGAGAAGATGGCCATATAAAGATCAGTCAGAGATTGGACTTACGCTGCCATAAATTAAGGAACATCTGCATGAGGGAAGGAAGGATTGACTCTTCCCTAGAGCCTTCAGAGAGAACATACCCCATTGGTACCTTAACGTTAGTCTTCTGGTCTCCAGAACTATTATTTCAAGTCATCTAGTTTATGGTACTTTGTTACTACAGGCCTAGGAAATGAATACACCAGCCCATCTGTCAAACTAAGAAACCAGCCCAGTGGTACTGGGAAGCCAGTGTTCAAGTCAGTCTGCCTGTGCACATTGGCCCAAAGTAGTGCATGGGCAGGAGCTTGCAGCATAGAAAGAAAAAGAGTTTAATATCAAATTGGCCATCCAGGGAATGAGGAACTACTGCTTTAAAGACCCGGCTCCCCGATGGTATGTAGGTTACAGACTGTATAGGGAAAAATCACAAGACACTGGATTAGGGGGCTTGGGGTCATGCTGGGAGGTAATTGGTCAGAGATGAGTTAAGAGTGATAAATCATTTTTTCAGGTCTTGAGGTCAGTTTGAGGTCTGCACCAGCATCTGTCTGTCTGGTCTCATGAGAAAGTAGCCAGGGGGTCATTTCACCTTAAGGCTCAGGAGCTGAAACATAATTTAGATGAAGATGTTATCTTCAGAGTCAGATCTGGACTAGTGTCTTCTGCTGCCTCAGGGGTTGATGATTAACCAAGGGAAGGGCTAGGTCTCTGAAAGGTATATATAATGTGTACCCCTCATATACGTGGGATTAGAACCCTGGGATGAGGAGCCTGGGATTACAATCCTGATCTTAGAAACCTCCAATGCTTTCCAATTTTTCCTTCAGTAACATTGAGTTTGATTAGCTGTTGACTTTAGTAGCTGATTAAAGTACAGTCTGTGCCACTTAATGACGGGGACATATTTTGAGAAATGTGTCATTAGGCAATTTCCCCATTGTGCAGACATCATAGAACATACTCACACAAACCTAGATGGTATACACAACCCTACACACCTAGGCCATATGGCTTAGTCTCCTGTTCTGTAGGGCAGGAAAAGTAATTTCCCTCTGCCCTTCTGTGCTCTTAGCTGAGCCATCCCTGCAATAAAGAGAGATTAACAGGAGAAAAACACACAAAAGTTTAATAACATGTATACCTTCTGTGTAGATGAGAGAAGCCCAGGAGAACTCTTTAAAATGGCCCAAGCTATCACTTTAAATAACATCTCCAGCTAAAGACAAAAGAATGTATTGGGGGGTGGAAAAGCCTGTAAAGCAGGGTAAGGTTGTTACACAGATTTAAGTCTTTGTCTTCTGCATTGATAAGAGTTTCTAGAGATAAGGTTATTTCCTGGTACTGGGAGGGAGGCAGCCTTACAAATGCAGATTTCCCTTATACATGTAAATGTCTTTTACAAAGGGTAACTTCTACTTGGTTTTCAGACTTTACCCCATGTCTGCTGTTCTTAAAATTAACCAGCCTAAAATAATCCTTACACTAAGGAGACATATTTTGGGGTGACAGACTCTGTTGCCCTACAACTCCTAGGCTACATAAATGCTGTAGGCAATTGTAATGCAGTGGTATTTGTGTGATGCATTGTGCTTCAGATTAGGGTGGCTAGGACAGCACTATGTGATAGGCATGTCTCAACTCCATTGCAATCTTATGGGACCACCACTATATATGAGGTTTGTCTTGACCTAAATGTTGCTATGAGGAACATGACTATACTTTATTTTCAAGTTTGAGGAGAATTTTAGGCACAAGCTGTGGTAGGTGCATTGTAAGAGGAGTACAGAATTCCCAAAGGATTTCCTGCCTGCCTGGGAAGGGAAGGAGAGGAGGAGTGGCCCTCCATCTTCTTCTTTCTGCTTAACTACCCTTGGAGTAAATTACGTGGAAGACTGGCTTTCCTCCCTTCACTTTCATCCCTATCCAAATTATTTTAAGGGGTTCTACAGGCATTCAGATAAGGAGTCAAGCTCTCTCTCTGAGGCTGACCTCTCGTTATTGCGGTAAAGCCTGTATTTCCCAGCAGACTCGAGTCCGAAAGGTTATTGGTGAGGCAGCGGGTAGTCAGGAAGGAGGAAACTCCAGAGGTGCCCCAGGGCTAAGATAAAGGACATGGATATAGGACAGAGGCCCTGTTCTAAAACCATCCCCCTCCCCCCCCAGCCCCGCTTTCTGGAAAAGCGCTGAATCATGGTGACTCATGAATGCATCTGCACAGAAGATGCTACATGGCCCCTGCTTCATTATAATAGCATTATAATAAAATAACGTTGTGTGTCCCCCCTCCCCCAATGGCCAATCTAGGAAAATCATGGGAGACCACATGCACAGTAACTTTAAAGTAATATAACTACTTCTACATACACAATAAAAGCCCACCAAAACTAGCCAGAAGCTATCTGCCCTATAAGAATAGAATCCCTCCAGCCCTTGAGATCAACCTCTGCTCGGAGTTGGCCTGCTTCCATGTTCTGTGGAGTGTGCTATTGCTTAATAAATCTGCTCTCTCTCCTTCTGCTGTAAACTCTGTGTGTTCGCTTCAAATTCTTCATCCGCGATCACCAAGAACCTGGTCACCTGTGCCCACCTGTGACATTAGGAACTTCTTTATAAGCCTAAAGTGTCACTATAAAAATGCTGGCTAAAATCATCTGTTTCTGAATAGAGAAGAGTCGCTTTTGCTCAGGTACACAGTTTTATTGTTTGTTTTTACTAGGAACATACTAAGAAAATGGGTGTCTGTCCTTATTAAAATTACTCCATTCCCTCAGGCTCCTGGAGGTTTTGCCATATTCCACATACCAGACCTGGTAATACGGAGTTTCCAGGGACGTGAGAAATCTGGGGATCCCAGATGGTGTCAGATGGCGATGCTGCCAGTATGTGATGGTGTCAGGTCACTTGGTCGAAGGGCTGGCAGTTTATCAATGTCCCTATCCTCGACTTGTCAAAAGTTACAAGGTTATACCCTGACAGGAGAGTTTTTATTTAAAACACAGGATTTCTGAAACGAGACCAATTTCAGCAGTTCTGACACTGTCCCATTAGGTAAAACTCATCACAAGTTCAAACCCTAGCTCAGGTGAGTGTACTCAGACAGCTCTGAAGCTGCTCTGGGATCTGAATCTTTCTGTGCTAAAAGTACTACCTATATCAAAGGCATGTGGCAGACTGAACATTTGAAAGTCAAACAGGATATAAAAGTAGATAAAAACAAACCAATACAAAATGTGTGTTATCCCCTTCCCAATTTAATATTAAGGATTATAGTGTGGGCGCTGGGAAAAAGATTCATTTGATGGGAACCCCAAGAAGAAATTTATCCCCATAGTCAACCAAGGGCCCAAATGGTATAAATAAGAGTCCAGGAGCCATTTGCTGAGAGGCACTCCTCATGTACCTGGAAGAACCGCAGACCGAACTCTTGCCTAGCTTGTTTATGCCATCTGAATCAACCCCTGCAGGGAAACCCTGGTTTGTCTTTCTACCAATAGACTGAGACCTGCTCCATCTAATCTGAACTGCACAATTTGGATGCCTCATTTACATAAGACGGACCTAATTGAGAACCTGGGCAGGAACACTTACTATAAAAGACCACCTCCCCTTTGTCCAGGTAGAAGCCAATCTAGGTTGCTCCCTGAATCTCTGTCTCCCAGACTGCGACTGCTTTCTGCTTAAATAAATGCTTTTTATTGTTTATTGCCACCTAAAATTAATTTTGTTTTACAATAGTCAGATGTGGCCACAGAGCTATGTGTCAAAACCAAAAAACCAGATTATCCTAGATAATTTTTTTAAAAAGCCGTTGATCTCTTCTTTTTATTTTCCCATCTAATAGATGATGGGGAATAATGACCTGCATCAAGTTGGCAATTTTTGTACTTTATGTACAAGACTGTGCTATTATCAATGTTTTTAAAATCAGAGGGTCGGTAAACATATAAGAGGAGTTGTTCTTTCTAGTTGTGGTTTAGCCAGGACCCTGAATTTCTTTTGTATTAAAATCTGAGAATCTTGCAGAAATAGCCTTCAAGGTCAGCTGGACTAATCTCCTTCTTTGACAGACAGGGAAACACAGGCCGGAGAGTGTCGTAGTCTCTTCAGGCTTCATTTTCTTCCTCGGCACAATGGGGCTGACAATCCTTATGTCGGAGAGTTTTTCTGTTTTAAGGGCATCGAAAACTGCCTGGCATTTGATAAGCCTCATGTAAATATTTGAGAGGCAGCAAAGCTTGGTGGTGTTAAGAGAAAATCCGTATATATTAGACTGCTGGGTTCATACTCCAGTTTTCCCATTACTATTTCATTACCTTGGGTGAATTAACTGGCGTTCGTGTTCCTCACAGAACTGTTGCAAGGAGAAATTATTCAATAGATGTAAAACGGTGCCTGACACATGATACGTGCCATACAAGAATTAATTTCTATTGTTATTTTAAAAGAGATTATGTGGTTTATATAAGAGATTGCCCACTTAGTGCCAGAGCTGGAAATAGAGTAAAAACATGTTGGCTCCTAACTGTGCATCCTCTACCAGAACAATGTTCCTCACCAGGGAAATGAGTTTCACGTAAGAGTTAATTTCTAACCTCTTTGAGGCCATTTCTGATTCCAGTTACGACAGAGCTGAGATGCTTATTTCATCCAGGATGGCAGCAGGGTTTGCAGCTTGGCCCAGAAGCTGCGGTAAGCTGGACGGGAGAACATGTTTGCCAGTGATACATCTGATAAGGGGTCAATCTCCAAAATTTATAAAGAACTCATACTATTCAACACCAAGAACACAAACAATCTAATTAAAGAATGGGCAAAAGACCTGAATAGACACTTCTCCAAAGAGGACATACAGATGGCCAATAGACATATAAAAAGATGCTCAATAGCACGAATCATCAGAGAAATGCAAAGTAAAATCACAATTAGATATCACCTCATACCTGTCAGAATGTCTATTATCAATAAATCAACAAACAACAAGTGCTGGTGAGGATGTGGAGAAAGGGGAACCCTAGTGCACTGTTGGTGGAAATGCAGATTGGTGCAGCCACCGTGGAAAGCAAAATGGAGTTTCCTAAAAACAGTTAAAAAGGGAACTGCCTTATGACCCAGAAATTCCACTTCTGGGAATATGTTCGATGAAACTGAAAACACTGATTCAAAAGAACTTAGGTGCCCCTGAGTCCATGGCAGAGTTATTTACAACAGCCAAGGTATGGAAGCAGCCCGAGTGCCTATCAGTACATGTGGAACACTATTCAGCCTTAAAATGAAGCAAATCTTACCTTTGCGACAACATGGATGGGCCTGGAGATTACACACTAAAGGAAACAAGCCAGTCAGAGAAAGACAGATGCCATATGATTTCACTTGCATGTGGAATCTAATGAAGAAAAAGAAACAAACAAAACAGAAACAGACTCATGGATGCAGAAACCATACTGACAGCTGTCAGAGCAGAGGGGTTGGAGGGGGTGGGGCACTGGATGAAAAAGGTGAAAGGATTAAGACGTGGACAACAGTATGGTGTTTGTCAGAGGGAAAGGGGGTGGGGGCAGCTGGAACAGGGCATGGGGGGTAATTGGTGGCAGGAAGAGATGACATTGGGTGGTGACTGCACAATGCACCGTGCAGATGATGTGGTACAGAGCTATACACTTGAAACCTGTATGGTTTTATTAACCAATGTCACCCCAATAAAATCAGTTAAAGGAAAAAAAAGCTGTGGTGAAGATCATCAATAAAGCTACACACATGCCCCTGGAACTGAGAAAGAAGCTCAGCCACCGGTCTCCATTTGGAGGCGCCCAAGGGAGACAGGAGGGTGGAAGGCTGAGGAAGAACTAGCCACGTCCGGCACTTCTTCTTTGCTTTCTGATCCTGTAGGCGTTGCCCAGCCATGGCCCCTCATCCTGTCCCTTCCCCAGATGCCAGTGATTCCAGGTTGCAGTTTTCCTAACCTTCACTCGCTCCTTGTCAGAGATCTAGATTTGTCCTCTGAGATCCCAAGGCACTAGCACCAGCCACACTCCCTTCCAAGCTCCTAAAATTTAATAATCCAACCTCTCCACTTTGTTCCCCAGCGCTAGGCGGTGGCCGCTTCGTGCATTTGTTACCTCTGTGAAACTTTGGTGCTCTCTCTTTTGCCTGTTCAGTTCTTTAACACCTAGTTAAAACTTCTTTATGTTAAGTTCTCTCTGTTAAAATAACTGGGGCACTTTATTTCTTCTGACTGATGCTCTGGCTGGCATGCACATGAATATACATTTATAAAAATGAAAATAATTCACACACAGAGGCAAATTGGAAATCCTCAGTCATCATCTCCCACTCCATTCTGGTTGTGATCATATCAATTAGCTCTCCTTTGAGTGTCTGTCCCTCAGTTACTGCAATCCCCAGAGGAAACCACAATTATTAGTGAGTGCCTGTCCCTCCAGAACTTTAAGAAATACATTTACATATACGTATGTAAATGTATTTTTTTACATATATATTCATAGAATATGATCACCTATTGAAAACATAATGAAATGATATAGCATCAATATAACCACACATTAACATTTTAAAGACCTTTTTATCTTTTCTAAAACAATTGGTTCCTTCAATTTTCAAATCTTAATTAGAATTAGCTCTCGGTTCTCTAACTTTAATCTGGTTCTGCTTCTTCTCACCAGTCAAGGTGCCATACTCTCCGGTCAACTCTTCCATTTCTTTCTTTTCTCTCGACATGACTTATGCTCGGTATGTTGATAAAGGGTGACTGCTATTGTTACCACAACGGAACCTCGTTCGCCTGGCTGTCCTTGTAAACCAAGCCCTAGGAAAATAAGGCTCAGTGAGCTCCTTATAAGACACTGGTGTGCACTTTATTAACCACATCCGCACCCATTTTTAAGCCTGTTTCCAAAAAGTGCAGTGAGAGGTATTAAAGGGAAAACATACAAGATACTGTTCCTGCCTTTAAATTTCTTATGATCCAGTTGGGTTCCCTTCCTGGTGGTTAAACAGCACCTTACAAATATGCGGTAATCCATGCTGGAAGAGTTCAGAGCAGGAAGGAATCACTTTCCTTTTTTCTGTTTTCTCCTTTGGTTCTTTTTGCTTTCCCCGTGTTTGTCTTTTTTAATTGCATTTTTTTCCTACTACCTTTTATCCCCCTATATCCTCCTGCCCCACCACACCCACCACACTACTGTCCTTGTCCATTAACCCTTTCACCGTTTTGCTCCGTCCCTCCACCTCCTAACCAAGCCCTGAACGGTTGTCAGCCTGCTCTCCATCTATGAGTCTGTCTCTACTTCGCTTATTAGTTCAGTTTGTTCATTAGATTCCACACATGAGTAAAATCATATGGTATTTGTCTTTCTCTGACTGGTTTATTTCACTTAGCATAATGTAATCCAGATCCATCCAAGTAGTCACAAAGGGTAAAATTTTCTCCTATTTTTTTTTTAAGGCCAAGTAGTATTTCATTGTGTTAATGTCCCATAGCTATTTCTGAAGAAACCCAAAACACTAATTAAAAAGAACATATGCACCCCTATGTTTATTGCAGCGTTATTTACAATCACCAACCTATGGAAGCAGCCCAAGTGCCTAGCAGTAGATGAGTGGATAAAACAACTATGGAAGGAATCATTTTCAGTTGGAGAAGCCAGCAAAGACTTCACACGGGAGGCAGAATTTGGGCTGAATCTTAAAGGATGGCTTGGACTGAAGAAGCCAGAGAGAGCTTTAAGACATCTGGTCTGTGTGATCTAGGTTCTCTCTTAAGGTGAAACAAGTTACTTTCCGCATCATGGAGCAGGACTACACAAAATCCACCATGAGGTGGGTCTAAGAAGGGAACTCTCTGTACATAACCTATGTAAGGAAGTGAGCCCAAGAAGGACAAGGTCCATTCTGCAGTCTAGGGTGAGATGGTCCTGTAGCTTCCTGTCCAACTCGCTATGAAACTTGTTTTCTCCTTTCTTTGTCCTTCCAACAGTTCTGACAATTTGTCCACTGTCCCTCTTTCCCATTCACCCCTGCTCAAGGCCCGTCTCCCACCTCAAGCACCCAAAACCTCCCTCAACACACAAACAAACAGGAACACATTTTACAAATTTACTCTCTTATTCACCTGAATTTGCAGACCCTGGTCTTACATTCAAAGTCAAACAGCCCTGTTGCATTATCATTTGTAATCCTTTTAAATTTTTCCTTAACATCTCAAAAATATTCTCTCATAAACCTCTTCTTTGCTGACCAAGTGCTGTGCGGTTGCTGATTTTGCAAGATACGTGCTAATATGAAGTATGTCTCCTTTGAGTCTCTTTATCACTCGGTTGCTCTCTGCTCTACCTTCTCCATATTTATGTCCTTATCAGAGCCGCACACAGTATTTCAAATGAGCCTCAGTGTTCTTCCTGCCAGGCCAGAATATTGACTGTAATCCGATAGCCTATCTCAAAATTGGTTTGAGGGATTCTTTTTTCCACTGGTTGAAATAGCTTGCCTTGTAAATGCCAGAATACGGTTTTGCAGATTAGGGTTTTTACAAAGAATGGTGTCAAAATCTTTCCGGAAAGGTGTTTAAGTTATTTGGAGAGGCTGCTTCAGCCATTAACATTTTCCTTTGCTGTTTAACCTCACAGGTGTGCAGAACAGCCACCCCACTGAAAATTTGTGCTGATTTCTTTGTAATTAAACATAACTTTCTTAGCGATTCTTACATTCAAGCTGTGGTTTAGAGCTTCCAAACACTTTTCCCCTGCTGTTGAAATAGGAAGTCCATGGTCTCCCAGATCCTTTCTAAAAGCCTCTCTTAACAGAGAGGAAGCTTTCACAGCTTCTGTCCTATTCAGCTGTTGTCACTGATAATTTCAAAGACATTCACAGACTCTGCTCTGCATCGGGCAGCTGTTATGTGGTTACTGCGTGTTTGTGGAAGAGTTTGTGGCTCTGTATCTCCTTTCAAGTTCCCCCTCGCATGTAGGATTGTCTGTTTGAGAAAGGTTTTGTGCTTTCCCCCTGTGCAGCGTGCTTCCTGTTTTCCTTGGGAAGGCTCTGTACTGTAATTATTTTTCCATTCCAAGTTCCTTCTAGTTGATTTACTTAACTGTTTGGATGCCTTCTCTGTGACTATATTTGCATTTCTGCAATACAGTTGTGGCGTTTGTTTCCCATGGGTAATGGATAGAGCACATTTCCCTTCTGTCTCATCCCTCTCATTGCTCTCTACTCAGTTTATCTGTGCATATGCCACATCCTTCCAGACCTAAGACCTGAAGCCTGAGTTTTGCTTTTCAAGTACTTGGATTGATGTCGAGATGATTTATAAAGCACTCTCATCCCACTGCCATGGGCAAATGATACCATCAGTTTAGCAGCTTCTGAGCAGCTTACCTGGGCTTGCCTATTGATTAAGGCCACTACCAAATGTAGCTCATTCCCCACGTTCCATCCAGCAAGTCCTGGTTTATAAGCCAGTCATTTACAATGAGCATCATCTTGGTCATCATTGCACAATGTGCCTTTGGCACTTTTTTGATTCACATTCATAGACTGCAGTCACCCGTAATTAAATCCTGTCACTGTTGCATGAATTATTTTATCTAGTCATATTTAATTCACCTCCTTCTTCTTTTGGAAATCTCTAGTGAGCTTCAGGCCTCTTCCTGGAGATCTTTGTCTATTTCTGAAGCTAGAGCTAGATTGATTACACATTCTGGCCTTTGAATACTTCGTGCTGGTCCTCATGCCAAGAATAAAAAGCAACCTATTACCAATCTAGTTTTCTTCTTTCATTAGTGGGAGCCAAGGTTTGGCAGATCAACTGCAATCCACCTGGAGATGATTAGTGTTCCTCTAGACCAGAGGTTCTCAACCGAAATGATTTTATTTCCTGAAGACATTTGGCAATTTCTGGAGACATTTTTGGTTGTTTACAACTGACAGCAGGATCGTACTGGCATTTAGTGGTGGTAGTGAAAGCCATGAGGAGAGCAATAATGTAGGTCTCCTCTTCAGAGGGACCGGCCCCCAGTGGGCAGGCTCCAGCTGCCCTCAAAGATTAGACATTTTGGAAGACACAGAAAGCGGGGCAGCGGGGCCCTCTCTGCTGTTGTTCTAGAGTAGAAAGCCACAGGAACAGGAGCAACCCCTTGTTTCTCCACTTCGTGTTGGGAGTAAGATGGTGCTACCTCTATTCTTTCTAAGCTCTTGGAATGTATCTCAGTCATAACCCACAGAAATGTAGTGCAGATCATTCTATTTATAACCTCCGTAATGTAAGCAAGCCAGCAGTGGGTCAGAGCACTGTCTAAAGTATAAATTCTCCTGTATTCAGAGACCAAGTTTTCTTGGTTTGAGTGGTCTGGAATATACCAATTTGTACTTAGAGCAAAAGAGAACCTACTTTAATTGCAGAGCTCTGAGCTCTGGGGAGTCAGCCATTCTGTTCCTTGGGTAATCTAAACATGACCTTTCCAAATGTTTTCATCCAGAGAAAATGGTTTCGATCTCTTTCCCCAGAGGGACATAGTCCTTTTATTATTTTCTTTATTGTTTCTGAGATGTGTAAGGTTTCCTATGTGCTTGAAGTTGTTCTTTGGAAATAAAGTCAGACCATTCCCACTGTGTTTCATACGTGATACTCAAAGAAGGATTATTCTTCTTTTTTGGCTCCAGTATTAACCGGAACCAGTATAAGTGTCGTTAAATCCTTTCTGCAGCTCATTTTGTCAGGCTTGGTTACTTGGTCAACCTGAACCAAGATGTAATAGGTATCTGTATGAAGGGGGAGGGTGGGGAGGCTGCAGGCTAATCAAGAGGAAACTTTGCTCAGACTTCAAAGTCATAACTCTTTGAGTATCAGCTCTCCTGCATACTGGCTTATCCACAGTTCTTCGGAAAAAAACCAAATCAGTTGCCCCAACTAGCTCTGCCTCTATCTCTAGTACCTCCCTCTCTCTCTCTATCACTGTTAAAGGAGGCCCATATGTACTTTTCTTAATTGGCACACAGAATGTATAGGCAAAGTGAAGTAAAAACATGCATTTAACAGCTGCAGCCCCCTGAAGCCACTCTGCTTCTATGGGACTGGACTGTTTTTGTGGGAGTAGATTGTCCTCTGGTGTTTTGAGAGGTAAGTATCCCTTTTCTCCTCCCATTTTGCCCCTTCCCACCATCATTCTGGTTTGAAGGAAGAGGAAGAGAGCACTAAACTGTGCTCCAAAAGAAGTGAGAGGAAAAGCAGAGCGGACAGAGAAGAGGGGCTGAGCAGTGTCACAAGTTAGAAAATCACCAATGGCAGGGTGGTGGCAGTGGTGGTGGTGATCAAAGGGATGTTTGATATTGAAATTTAAAGCTGTTTGTTTCTCAGTGATGTAGTGTAAATGTTCTGTTGCTTTCCAGGCTGCAGCTTCTCCATCCTGACCACAGCCCCAATACTGCAAGAAAATCTGCTCTATCCTCAAATGCTTGGTAGGGTGGTGTTTGGGGGCAAATGAGAGAGAGAAAGCCCAGTATTCTTATCTGGTGGTCAACAGGACAGACATGGCCTCTGACTTTGTGGAGTTTACATTAGTGTGGGAGGAGTGGGAGAAAAGGTGGGTAGAGATAATAAACATTTAAACAAAATGGTCAAAATAATGATAGTTTCATAATGATAGTTTAATATTAATAATGTAATAGAAAATAGCAAGGTGGGCTACTTCAGGTAGCCGATGAGGTCTCTTGAGAAAGTGACATCGAAGCTGAGCCCTAAAGGTTGAGAATAGACCCTCCATACACAGAGCCAAGGGAAGAACACTCCAGGCAAAAGGAGCAGCAAGTACAAAGCTCTGAGATGGAAGGAGATAGGAAATTTCCAGGAATTCATGGAAGATCAATGACTACAACTTAATGAAAAAGTTTTAAAAGGTTATGAAATAAGGTTGATGCCTGAGACAATGGCCTTTCAAGGCTTTGTTGTCCAACAAATTGAGTTTATATTTCTTTTTAAGCCCATTGGGAAACCTCGGAAGGATTTTAAGCAAAGAAGTGATATCATCTGATGCTGTAAAAAGAGCAGATTGGTAAGGAGCAGAAGTGGAAGCAGCAAGACAAAAAGAAAGACTGCTTCAGACATCCAGGTAAGGTGACCATGGGATGAGGAATGACCAATGGGCAATATGGCTTGGAAGTTTAATTAATCAGATTTGCTGATTGATTACATGGAGGGGCATGAGAAAAATTGAGGAAATTATCCAACACATCAATAGAGCTCCCACTATGGGTCCATCACTGTTCCAGTTGTGGGTCACAGCAACAATGAGAGCAAAGACCTTATCCATTGGGGAGCTTACATTCAACAGGGTCACTGGCCTGAGCAACTAACCAACAGAATGGTTATCCCTTTTTCTTGGACGAGGAAGGCTGAGGAAGAAAGAGGAGTTTAGGGAATCAGAAGTTCCATTTTGGCCATTTGAAATGACCTACGAGACATCCTAATAGTGTGTTGACTCTGGACTTCAGAAGAGAAGTCTGAGGAATATTTATGAATTGAGGAGTCATCAGCACATAAATGGTATTTAAAGAGCTCTAAACCCATGAGAATGGATAAGACATATCTGACCTTTGAAGGTAGAATATAAAAAAGAGAAAAGGAAGGTCCTAGCTGATCAGTAAGCAATGCCAGTATTTAGGGGTTGGGTAGAAGATGGTGTGCTAGCTAGGGGGGACCACTGGTGAGTAGGAAAGGGAACAGGAAGCAGTTGGTGTTGTGGACACTGACAGAGGAAAGGTTAACAGAAGGACAGAGGGCAACTTCACTGAAAGCAGATGCTAAGTCAAGTAAAATGAAGACAAAAATCATTCCCCTAGATTGTCATTATGAAGGTCATTTGAGGTCTCGGTAGCAACTGTGTCAGCAGAGAGAAGGGAAGGGAAGCCAGATTGCATTGTGTTCTGGAAGAACCAGGAGTGAGGAAGTAGGGGCAGGGTACCAACAACCCTTCTAAGAGGTTCTGAGAAATGGGATAGTGATTTGAGGATACATAGGTGAGAAGAAGGTCTCTGTTTTGTTTTGTTTGTTTACTAAATGGGAGATGACAAAATATATTCATGTGGTGTTAGGAATGACCCAGGCCAGAGGAAAGTATTGCTAATGAAAAGGGAAGAGGGGCTAACTGAGAGGAACAGAAAAAGGCCTGGGAGCTGAGCCCCAGCAGGGGGCGGGCTTTGCAGGTCTCCTTGCACTGTGCAGGAGAAGGAAGAAGGTAAGGTAGAAGCAGTTCTCACCAAATCTGTCTTACTGAGAAAACAAGCCAGGAGCCAGTTCTTTTATTTCTGCCACTCTGAGGCCTTCTATGTTAACTGAACTCAGTGTGGCCAGGTTCCTCCAGCCCTGGCTAGTGTTGCCGGCCAAGAGGCAGATGAGGAGAGAATAAGGGGGTTTGAACTGCAAGTAGATCAACAGCCAAGCAGGAAATTTCTAGGGTTCCAGTCTCTCCATGCTGTTCCACATCCTGCTCTGATCCAAGAGAAGATTTTAATCACTGTGGGTGTTTCAGAGGGCCTGCAGAATCAGGGAATATTCAACCACAAAGACCACCTGTTTTCACAACTGTGGATTTCCTGACACCCTGGACTGGCCAGACCCAGGTCCTCTGGGCTGAGGCATTGCTTAGCCAACAAGCAGTTTCTTTGTAGTAGGAGAAATGAAAGATTTCTTCCATAAGATTTCTCTGGAGCACAGGGAACTTGATGAGGGCTAGGCAGCTGTTTAGAAAGAACATTCTGTGACTGGTGAGAAAAGAATTGAATGAGGATAGGGCTCAACCAGAGAGTCTGGAATAGTAAAAGAGAGGGAATTTGTTGCTAGGAGCAGTAGGGGTGGGCAAGGACTATTAGACACAGAAGGTTTCCTGGGCAGGTCCTCCACATGATTCAGAATTTCCAGGAGGGGAGAAAGGAAGATGGAAGGAAATTACGGCTTCTGTACCTGAATGGGCCAGAACTGATCGAGGATTTTATGCATGCTATTTTACTTAAGCCTCAGCAATCCTGTGAGGTGTCTCCCCCTCATCTTCATTTTGCAGGTAGGTCAGAAAGTTATGTTTAAGACTTCATAACCAGCAAATAGCAGATCTTGAATTTTAAGCTGGAAACATGTGACTCCAAACCCCATGCATTTGCCAGATGGTGCTCTGCCATCCTGGGCCTTCAGTGAGTGGTAACTGGTGGAAAGGAAAGATGAATGAATTATTATGATAAAGAGTCACAGGTGAGTCAAGCTAATGCTAGGTAGGATTCAGCCTGAGTGGCTGCTTTGCTTGTGCTCCATGGGATTTGCCTTACTGTCTTCTCTTCCCTAGACTTGCTGTGTGGCGGTGTCTGGAAGACTTGTTGTTGACTCTGAGGGGTCATCAGGAAGGAAGAGGACAGCCTCTCGCAGGGGGGACCCATCTATGAAAAATAGATCCTGTGCTCCTGACTCTTTTTCCTCTTTCTCCTGTATCAACACCCTGTCCCTCCCAAGCTCTGCTACATTGGGATGATAGGATTTAGAACTGCTCTTCCCCCAGAGACTGGGTGAAAGCCCTCCCAGGACCCAGCAGAGCACACTCTCAGTGTTTACATGTTGAATAGTTTATGATTTGCTCTACATCTGATCGGGCAGAGTCAACTACCAAAACTGCTGATGCGTGGGAACTTCCAGGCATAATAACGGCTACAGCTACCACTCATTCAAAGAGAGAGCAGCAGTGCAAGGACGAATTAAGACGTGACTCTCACTCTATATCTGGATAGCAGCCTGCTGCTGTCGGCTTTACTTGAAAAGAAATGGGG
Source organism: Macrotus californicus (assembly GCA_007922815.1). Lineage (NCBI taxonomy): Eukaryota > Metazoa > Chordata > Mammalia > Chiroptera > Phyllostomidae > Macrotus > Macrotus californicus. The sequence continues at coordinate 44,144 of VMDR010004705.1, forward strand.
CTGGGGAACTGGGGATGCTTTTGCCACACCCTCTGAAACAGCAGCAGAAATGCCAGGATGTAAAGGTAGGTATGCTGCCAGGGACTTTTCAGTGTATCAGAAGTGAAGAGAGACTGTTGCTAAGGCAACTCTTTCTGTTATCTCTTCTCTTCCAAACATGTGGCAGCGTCTGCTAATTGTTTCTACATTCCCATTATCTACTTCCTTTAGTAATAGAATCCCAAACTTGTGGGGCACAGGGGATCCTGTTTGACTTGAATAAGTTTCATACTCCTAGCCTTTTGCAAGTTGCATGTGGCTGTGGGTCTAAGTTCTGGACAATGAGATGAAAAATGAACTGCCCTATATCACTTCTAAGAGATATCCTTAAAGCGAGAGGTACATACTTGATTTTCCTTCTTTTCTGTTGACCGGAACATGGTTGTGATGACTGGAGTTTGAACAACCACCTTGAACTCTGAGGTGGAAACTATTACTCAGAATGGCAGATAGAAGGAGCCTGGGCCCCTAAAGATTGTGGCATCAAGATTACAGCCTGGACTGCCACTTTATAAACCACTGATATTTTTGGCACTTGGAGTCAAAACTAATCTATTTTAGGATACCTTCAAATGTCCCTAATGGCCCCTGGAAAGCAACGAGATAGCCTTAGCAAGAGCGGGAGAGGCAGCCACGTTTGCGCTGTCAGAAGTTTCAGGGGCACTGCGAAACTCCGCAGTCTTTCACAACTTCTACCATCTGTCAGCTCTTGTGGGAAATCCCACTGAGTTTCATTTCTTCAGTGATATTCAAATTTCTGCTTGCATTTCTTTGATCAAACTTTACATCGACATTCCTAAAGTCCTGTAGGACACCTCCATGTGGGTTTCTCACCAGCTCCTCGGATGTGACTCATCTAACACCAAGTTCCTTCATTCTCTCTCCAAACAGCCCTCAGCCTTGAGAGAGGGAAGCTCCTGGGCTGGACCTCAGGCTTCAGGAGGCTTCATTTCCACCCTTCCCCAGCCATGCCAGTCCCCATAGGACAAGAAGTCCCATGGGTCAGGGGGACATCCCCATCTAAAACCCACATCCACCTGGGTCTCTAAGATCCCAGAATTCCTACCCAGGAAGCCTCAAGTCTGCTTCCAGAGCCTGTATGGGTATCTTCTCTAGGTTGATCATTCAACCTGGTGAAGGGAAAATGTTTTCAGGGAGTGTGGATGGAATTTGGGCATGAGGACTGAGATGTCCACACGTGTCCTTGCCCTACCCCTACCCCTTGTTGAGCAAAGCCAGGTCAGAAAGAGAAGAGGGTTGTGTGGCAGGTTGGGGTGAAGGATTGGGGCCTAATTCTTACCTGCCATCATGTTCTAGGATGAAACTCTGAGGAATCCAACAAATTAAATTTTCAATCTGGATTTCAAGGACATTATGAAGGTATATTTGCCAAGGTTGGAGAATAGAACATGTTTAATTTAGCAGTGGGTTGGCTTACTGTGTAACTTGAAAATATTTAGACATACTATAAATGGACCTCTATTTATACTTGCACCTAGGGCTCAGGTATCCCACATGATGCTGCCTGGGACAGAAGAGCTAGCTGCCCCAGAGAGGATATCAGGAATACCAACTGATCTGTGGGTGGGAGACACTAGTCAGATACTCTAAAAGGGTGAACAATAGGGAGTGCTAGAGCACAGGGCAAGATGGGGTCAGAGGGCAGCTTGTGCTGGAAGCAGGGAGCAGGAAGAGCAAACCGGGTGAGACGACCAAGGATGGAAAGGAAGTGGACCAGGAGATACGGGATCCAGAAGTTCTGGGTTGGAGGGGTAGGATGGAAAGGAGCTTCTGGTCGCAAAGGCTGAAGCCAGGGATTATCAAGGCTGGAAATAGGCAGGGTAGAGGCCAAACACACAGGACCTTGCTTGAACGAAAGTCTTGCTTCTATTGCCCTGTGTTTGCATCTTGTCTGTGTCAGTGTATTTGGTTTGACAGCTGTCTGGGGCCCGAAACATGGAGAAGAACAACTCCTGATGAGCTCCATAGCACCCATGCTAGTGGTGGGAGCAGAGGAAAAGAGCTGTGGGGATGCAGGGAGCAGGTCCTACCGTAGTCAGACAGGTAGTGGCACTATGCGTCCAGGCAGTTTTATTTACTGAGACATCCAGAACCTGGGAAAAGGAGCTGAGGCAAACTTGGAAGGGTGTCAAGGACACTGAGGGTCAGGACAGGGTTCCAGTCCCAGCAAGTTGACTGAGGCAGAAGGTTGGTTGTATGGACTTTGCCAGTGTAGCAGAGAGCAGGAAACACTAAGGCTAATGATCAGATAGAGAACAATGCTAGTTCCAGGCAGAACTACGGCCACAGCAATTGCTCACTGTCTGGGTCTATTGTTGCCAGTAGAATGGTTGACTGATTGGATAATATTCAAGCCATATTCATTTTAAAACATCTTTCAATGTCATCCCTGGTTGTCAGTACAATCTCTTCTCAGGCCATGGCTATGTTTGAAGGTGGAAGGAGGGAGGTGGCGCCTGTAACAGCCAAAGGCCTCAGGGATTCCAATAACTAAAGGCTGAGGAGTCTGTAGGACCAAAGGGACATAGAGTCCATGCCTCCATTCCAGATCACATGCCAGGTGTCCAGGTCCCTGGAAGTCCCTGCCCAAATGGCCTGTGCAAACCTCTCCCTAAGTCGATTGATGTGAGTGTAGACCATTCTCTCCCAGTGCATTCCTGAGCCTGACCAGTGGTCAAAAAAGCTGACATCTTTGGGGAGTGTGGATGGAGCTTGGACATGGGGACCAAGGTGTCCACATGTGATCTTGTGGCCCGTGACAATGCAGGATGGAAGAGAATGGGCGGGCCTGGAGTCACCTTGTCTGGGGAAGGAACTCTGAGACGTCTGAGGTATTCTATATAAATTTGAAACAAACCTTCAAGGTCAGTGTTATTAAAAATAAACAAAGGAAGCCTCACTTAAAATGGAGTCAGGAACCCTGAAGGAAGGCTGGCACACAATGTCACCCAGACCTCAAACAGGAAGACAGCACAGCAGAAGGAAGCAAGGATTTCTCCTTGCCCAGCAAAACACCTCCATCAGCACCTGAGCCTCTTTAGCTGGTTCCCTTCAGGTTTGGGCTCCTGGGTACAGCCCAGCCAATGAGAAACTGTGACACTCAGCCAAGGAGAAGCCATTGCCACTCTGCACTCTCCTAACCCCTCCCAACTTCCTCTTTTCTCCCTGGAAGAGCAAGCTTCTCTGTTTTTCTGACTTGCTTACGGTTCTCCACAGTTGGCTTGTCCCAAACTGCAATTTCTCTCCTATTCCCGAATAAACCCATTTTGCTGGTAAAATAACCAGCTCTTTTGTTTTTAAGGTCAATAGTATGAAGGTATATTTGTCAAGATATGAGGATATATTTTACTGAACTAGTTTATTAGCTTCCTTGATACTTTAAACATATTTATATATAAGATACGTGGATTTTCCTTTGTCCACTTGCCTCAGGTCCCACAAGTGTTAGGGGTGTTTTTGAAAGAAATGTGGACTTTTTTGACAGCTGTGCTTCCTGAAGGCATAGAAATGGTGTAATGATCTAGTCCAATGAACCAATGCAGTACCTGCTAGAAAGGTTCGCCCAGCGTGGTGAGAGGGAAGTTCCGAACTAAAGGGAGGGCCCGGCCCCCAGCAAGGGCCCAAGCCCAGCTTCTCGGCCGTCAGTGCGGCAACTCATGCGGGCTCTGCCTGAGTGGTGTTGCAGATGGCTTCCTCTTCTCTCTGGTAAGCACCGCAGTTACGACTTCACTGACATAGTGCTGTGCACAGGTGCAATGTTATCATTGGAGGAAACATGGAAAAGCAAGGCCTCCGCCGGCCAGACACCACCGATAATGCCGACGTGGGTGGACCATCGTACAATTTTCAAAATCTCTTCAAAAGCATCACCTTGTTTATTCCTCATACCTACCTGTGAGGGCAGGCAGGGCAGGTTTCATCATTCCCAGTAGCAGATAAGAAAGTGGAGGCTTAGTGCGTTTAATTAACTCCAAGATCTCACAGCAAAGAGAAGGGAGGGTCTAGGCTGGAAGCCAAGTCTTTTAACTCTGAATTTTGTACCCTCTTTACCTCACATAGTCCCACTTTAACTCAGAAACCAGCTTTTTTTTTCCCTCTGAAAGAGTCCGTGAACTGTATTTGGTCAAAGTTGTCATGTCTTTTTTTGAGATTTCATTAGTTCTGTTTGGTTAATGATATTTAATCACATATACCTTTCAATGAGCCAGAATAATTGGGAGAAATTCATAGGGGTGAACTAGCAACAGGTAATCTGTTAAAACCCCAAAACTTTTAGGGAGCACAACAGATCCTTTGGATGTGATTTCATAAGCCAAAGGTAGAACAGTTAGAGAAACTGTCTTAAAGCATCATGTCGGGTCATTTCTTCTTCTCAGGTAGTTCCAGGAACCTGATAACCCTGCAGGATTGACAACTGGATGTGTGAAAGTGGAGTATAGAAAACAAGTCAGTAATAACAGCGGCCGGTGTTCCTTTTGATGAACTGGTATCTCTGATGTCTCCAGTGAGCCTGATAATAATGTCTCCTGCTGTGCTGACCAGGGAATCCACAGCGCCTGTTTCTGGCGCTGAGGTTCCCATCACTCCATGCGGGGCAGTTCACTTAATTGGTACCATGTAACAAACCACCCCCCAAAACTTAGTGAACTCAAACAACAATCACTGATTAGCTCTGATTCTGCCGGTTAGCTGATTGGGCTGGACTCACAAGGGCAATTCTGCTGGGCTTACTCATGTGTTTGCAGTCAGCTCGGACAGGCTGGTTGGCCCTGGCCTGTTTTCACATCCTCTCATCCCTTAGGCTAGTTTAGTCTTGCTTCCATGGTTTCCAAGCAACAATTCTGAACCTCCAACATGCAAGCACATTTCAAGTTTCTCTGTGTATCATGTTTGCTAATGTCTCATTGGCAAAAGCAGGTCACAGGACCAAATGTTAATGGGAGGAAATTCAAAGAAATTGTGATTCTCTTTTGCAATCTACTATAGTCTCCACAGGCTCCTCCAAAGTCTCATGACATCATAACTTCAGACTTAAAGTCCAGGGTTTCATTACTGAAATCAAGTCCAACTGCAGATGAGTGCTTCATATCCACTCACTGCAGCTCCTCTTGATCGGGAGACTTAGGAGCTAAGAATGCAGTTATCTTCATGCCTTCCTCTATGCACACACACCCTGCATCAATGGTGAGATGGGAAGGGACACACCAAACACTCTCATTTATAGAGGGGATTGGTCACAGTAATTCTGAAATGCAGCTGGGCACATGATACCAGGAGCCCTTCTCTGCAGAGAGCAAATGTTCTTGATGAGGGCCCAGTTCTGTGCTCTGGGAGTGGTCCTTCCCGTTATCCTCCCCGGCTCCCCAAATGTGCTCTCTAATCTGTCATCTTGCACCAGTTTCTGTGAGAAAACAAGATATGTTAGAAAAGATCCCTGCCCTCAAAGGGCTGAACACTTATATTATACAAAAGTCACACATGGTCAGTATTGCAGGTTTAATCTGCAGATGCAAAGTATTCTCAAAGCTCAGAAGCACAGATGTGGATCTGATGCCATGTGAGTGATCTCTCAGGTGGATAAAGTAACCGAAATAACACTTTCTATCCTGGTCTTTTGAGGAAAACCTGGCAGGTTTGGCCTCTACAGACTGGTGTGTGGTTTTAGTTTTCAATAATATAGTTATTAGTTCTGTCTATCAAATGTCAATTTTATAATGTTCTTGTTTGCTATCAATTGAAATTATTTGATGGGCCCTCAAGTTGTTCCCTCTCTCTCTGTCCCCAGATGTTAGTCTTGTAGGCTTTAAATTTTTGCTCATTAAAAGGACAAAAAGACTTCAAAATAGCTAATTAATTAATCCTTATACTTTAAATGGTATTTCATACTAAGATGCCCCAACAAAGTGGCTGTCAGGGACACCAATCCCTAAGGGCCTTTCGGAAATATGGGGGAAAATTTCCAATCGTCCCAATGTTTAAAGGGTGCAATTGCCATTCATTAAGTAAGTGTCAGGGATCCTGTGCATTCTGAGGCATACAGGAAAGTCCTGTATTGGTAACAATCGATGCATGGTCTGTGTGGCTTCTAAAGGTCCCACAAGACATCACTGTATTTGGAAAACCTGTTTAAAATTATCTAAGCCTAAAGCCTAACTCTATTTTTATATAAAAACAGATTATTTGGGGTACAGTTGAACTACACACTGAATTTCCCTTGACTGCACCTACCATACAGGTAGAGGGAAGATTGTACTTTGCTTTACTGGAAACTTAACAAGACTTGTTAGCCACTTCAGAAAAGTTTGCTGCTGCCAGCAACGCTGCCTGGGGCACTGGCGTTGCCAACGTGGCACCTGTATTGGTTGGCGTTTTCAGCTGTTACCATCACACAGGTGCGAACATCTGACTTCTTCATTCCATCTTCTAAAACAGTCATGTCTGAGCTTCTACATATGGAAACATGTAGTATTTTATGATAATTTATTTTTCTTTTACTTCTTAAAATCACAGCTATGGCATTGTGTTGATTATTTAAAAACGATATGTAAAGGTAACATATATTATCTGTGATTTCAATCTCAAGATGGGAAAGAAGGTGTTATAAAATACTTGCTCTAAAAGGAGGTATAGGATCTGATAAGGTTTAGAAGCATCATCCTAATAGAGGTCCATCAGGATAGAATATCTCTCAGATGTCTAGGTGGGACAGTTTAAATATGAGAGAGACTACCTATTCCAAGCATTCATACCCAGGGTCTCAGGTAAACAGGAATATAGATTTAACATTGGAAATGGATGAGACTCTGACAAGTTTTCATACCATACTAGTAAATAATATGAGTTTCTTATTGATCATTTAGAAAAACATTTTCTGGCTAATTCTTATTTCAATATGTTCCAGAATTTAACTGTGTCTTTATGTGTCTTTAACCATGCCTTAGATGTTTCAGTCAATGGCCTTGGGTTCCAGATGTATGGAAGCAACATTCTTGCACTCAGGTCCCTATCCTCCAGGCTCAGGCTTGGTTTGGAGGGCTGCTGCAGCTCTTGGCCCAGGCCAGGAGGGACTGGTAGGGGCAAGAGGGCTCCCAGGCAGGCACATGTTTCTTACAGTGTTCAGATAGTGAAGGAGCCAATCAGATGCCTGGACAAAGCAATTCTGGCTCTGAAACTGCTTTGACTCCAATCCCGACCAACATCTTGTTTCCTGGGTTTGACCCACATTTTGCTCATATCAACTCTACTGAAGTTAACCTTCACAAGTTACAGTCACCTTCTGGGCTTTTTGGTATCCCCTCCTCCAAAACCAGAAACTTGAATAAATCCTCAGAGGAGACTGATGGTGTGTGATATCCATAACTTGGACAGAAAGTAGAAATTTGGTTATTTTTTTTATTCCCAGAAGCCCTTGTTTTTCTCAGTTTGTGTGAATGAACCTCAAGCCAGCTAGATTCCCAAATACCTCCCTATACTGACCAGATTTGGTGGTGATGGATGGTAATTTCCCGCACCACAATGGAAAGAAGTCGGTCAATCTGCTCTCCCAACCCCTTTTCATCAGTGAGAACCCAACAGGAACATTTCATTCTGTTCTACTTCAAGACCTGCCGAGGCCTGGCAAAGCTGTTAATCTTTTGTAGACAGTAAATCAGTTATTTTACTTTTTTTGACACTTTCCTTTTCCATCTCTGCAGCACTGATAGAAGCCATAAACTAACTGGCTGGCATTTTAAAAGAGCCCTTCTTTCTTCTGTCCTAAATTATGTCTTGTGGAAGGGGGATGCATCTTACTTGGCCATGGAAGTTTGCTTTTTCCAAATTTGGTCTGTTGTGTTCAGTAGGTATACTGTAGTCTGTTCCTAGCTCTGCTCTTTCTATACCATGTCAAGGTGACCCAAACAGCATTTTAAAAGCCATGGAAACATTTGTGCTGAAAGAATTGCCATTCTTTTAGGAAGAAGAAACAACACTTCAAGCCACTGTTGTAAGTATCATGGCGAAGAATTGGAGAAATGCTTACCAGGAGTGGTTCTATTCAAAGCAATGGACAAAGAGGGGTTCTTGAGCTTCAAATGCCTGTAGGTGTCTCCCTTCAGTTCAGGGCCATTTTCCCTTTCCTGCAGGGGAACTGCCCCCGATAGACAAGGGGGGCATCCGTCATGGCACACCAAGTAGCCTTCCCTCCTGGCTATAGCAGACCAATACAGCAGTGGACGCTTGACTTCAGCCAAGCAAATCAGATTCTCTCTAGGTTCCAATTTAGGATTTGAATGGAGACACACAGAGAGGGGATCACTTGGAGCTGACACCAGTCAATGGCAGCACCCTGGAGACAAGGTCTGCAGATTCCTGTTGCCTAGGTTTCAGTCATCAACTTGGCTGTTTACTTTATTCCCGGACTTTGGGAGCTGCCTCAGCATCCTCTCAATAAATTACCCTTTTTCTACTTAGCCAGAAACCGTTTCTCTCTTGCAACCAAAAGAATGGTAACTGTTATACAGACTATGGCAGAGAATACCAATGTACCAAATGCTTGCCACTCTGAAGGACAGAGGAATTAAGATGGACAGCCTGTACAAAATAGGGCAGTATTTTCATCATGGACATACTGGTGACCCTGATTTCCAAATTAAAAAGTAGGAAACATGACCTGACTGGTATGAGTGTGCTTATGGAGAAAAGAGCATAATGTCTAAAAGCAGAAGTGTCTAGAAACTATGTAACATGTTCGGTTAGTACTCAATATCTAAATGTATATGCAGGACCAATAAAACCCCATAATGGGGCATAGGAGGAGGGGAGTGATAGAGAATCTGACAAACCACTCTAAGATTAAAATTCTAAAAACCCACTTTGCTTCACCCTGGGATGGCCCTGCTTTCTCCTGCTAACCCCAAATTCAAGTTTCTCTCAGGAGGAAACCAGGAACAGCATATTAATGAGACTTCAACTTTATATTCTTATGATCACTGAGAACAGCCTAATATTCTCTTGATCACATTGGGTCACCTTCCTGCCTGGCTTGTTTGTTTTAAATGCAGCAGAAAAGCTGCTTTGTCTACAGCTCTGGAGGTCACTGGTTCCAGGGGGAAAAGGACAGGGAGACTAAGGAAGACTCTTTGTCATGTATCACTTGGAAGGGTGACTTTTCAGATGTGAAGGGAAGTTTGGCTGCCTGAACCTGATTATATGGAGTTGGCTCTTGGAGAACACAGCTGCCCTGTTCCTGGTCCCCCAAAAGGGTTAACGTTCCTCCTAAGCCCTGACCCAAGACAAGAGAGTACCCGTGGTGCAGGTGCCATGGCAGTATTTATGGCCTGCCAGGCGATCCATTTGGCTATGTGAGTTTAATGTTTTCAGTTTGATAGGTGATAACTCTGATTGGATTTATGCATCCAATAATCAACCGGGAAATATTTCTGATTCAACAAGATACATTACATGGCTGCACCCATTTCAGTAAGTAATGTCTCTGGATTACTGTACACTACCAGGGAATTCATCACATTTTTTCTAAGAGAGCTATATCAGATTTTTAGGACAGTATATTTATCTCAGAACAAAGACAAACTATTGCCGGTACCACAAGCTGGCTAAATTAATCCAGTTTGTAGTAATGCAGTCATTTTGAGGGCTAATTCATGGATACCTGTGGTAAAATCTGAAGCGAAATGAAGATGTTCATAGTCTTTGATCAAATGAAGGATGAACCAATTAGAGCAAATGCACTATTCAATATTCCACCAGTATTCCAACTAGTGATAATTTATATAATTTGGAGAATATCAGACACAGTAACAGCCTCAGTTAATGGGATGTTCAACTTCAGTGATTGGTGTGGGGAGAAACGCTCCCAACCTCAACAGCTCCTGTACCACCCAACTTTGGTAGGCACCTAGGGAAACCTTGACTAGAATCCACAGCCCCTTGACTCCCTGCCAATAGCTGTATCAAGTTCAGAATTGCATCTTCTCTGAACGGAAACCATCACTGCCGGATTTCCTCAAAAGTGCCAGTGACATTTTCTGAAAGATACATGGGCAGAACCAAGTTTTCAAAGGCCTGTGTTTCATTTTCTACTGGAATATGTTAAAGCTTGACAATGGTGAGTCTGGGAGTGAGGATTCACTCTAGAGTTCTTTTTTACTTTTCTAAAAAAGAACCATAAGGTTCTAACACTATGAAGCACTTTTTAAAAGAGCATTGCATGAGTTAGCCATTTAATCCTCGCAGTGGTCTCACTAAGTGAGTGCTGTTGTCACATCACCGTTTGACAGCTGCGAGATGGACTAATTGCCTAGGGTCTCATCAATAGTGGCGGAACTGGGGCCTGAACCCTCCATTTGGAGATGAGGGTTGTACTCCATTGTAGCACTATGCTTTATTGCCTGTTTTGTCCTCAAAACTATGGCTGTTGATAGACATGAAAATTTGGGGAATTTTCATGATTGCTTGAATTCCATGAATTGCTTGAATATATCTATTAATGGGCTCTCCAGGAAAAGATGTGTCAGCGCACCTGGAGTTGAACATCGAGCTAGTGCATGCTCCCTCTGAATGCCCCCACTTTCGATCTCCTGTTCTGCTGACTCTGTCTTAGTAACTGTTTATGCCTGCATATATTATATATATCCAGGAATATATATATTAAAATATCTTTACTTCCTCCTCACAGTAAAGTGAACAGGTCTCAATTGTAAGGTTGATGAATTTTAACAAATGATTGCATGGACTTCTAAACCAACACCCCAATCAAGTTATAGAACATTGCCATCACCCCAGAAAACTCTCTTCAATGTCTACAACCCCTCCCCACAGACAACCTCTGCTCTGATTTTTATCTTCACGTACTGATTTTGCCTGTTACTGACCACACAGTGTGTGGTTGAAGGGTCCAGCTTCTTTCACTCAACAGAGCCTTTCAGAGATTCACTCCATTTGCTTCATTGCTCAGCAGCATTCTGTTGTAAGAATGTCACATGACTGGTTTCTACATCTTTTTGTTGATGGACGATTTGGTTGTTTCTAATTTTATGCTATAGTAAATGATGCTGTGGTGAATATTTTTTTAAAATCTTTTTGTGAACATTTGTTTTCATTTCTTTGGGGTAAGAATCTGGGTGGAATTGCTAGATCATAAAGCTAGATATATTGGGAACTTTATAAAAAACCGTCAAATAATATTTTGAAGTGATTATATCATTTAACCATTCTATTAGCCATGTATGAAATATCAAATTGCTCCACATAATCCACACACTCAATAAAGGAAAATGATTTAAAAATTCTTGACCACTTCTGTCTCTTTATTGTGGCCATGCTTTTGATAGGTCATGTAAAATAGTTCACTCACTGCTTCCCTAAACTGATTTGAGATCCAAACCAATAGTAAGGTAACTGCATTTCTGATATTAGGTTTGCTTGCTTTTCTCTAAAACTCCGGCAGAAACATGTAAGTTGTTGCCATCTTTAGACATCATGAAAATGAACATGGTAGCTGAACGATCTCTAATGCATACTTACAAGAAGTCCACGTAAGGTGAGCTCATGAAAGAGCATTTTGTTGTCAGGATGCAGAAGCATCTCAAAGTGCCCAATTTTAAAAAGTATAGCCAAATTTTATAGAACCAGAAAGTTATCAGTAAAATTCTCTCTCTCTTCCTCTCTCCCTCCCTCTTTTTCTCACACTCTCTTTCTCTCCCTGTCTCTCTGGCTCCATGGCCCCAGGGTCTGCTGTACCTGTTTCTTGCTTCTTCTCTGGAAAAATATCTCATTATGAATGTCCTTAAGACAGCAGTTTCCATCTTTGACTACAAATGACATTCTAGTCTGCACACCTGAAACCAGGAGAGAGAATGTGATGACCTCAGGTTTGGTGAGATTTCAACATGACTCCAATCAGTTCACACTCCCTGATGATCCAGGACATATTGTTCTAGTGTTTCTTCAGGTTATGGCCAGACATCCTGTCTAAGAAGTCAAAGTGAGCAATGAGAAAATAATGGGTGGGTAGAATGACAGTCATCTTCAATGTAAGTTTTTGAAATGTTGTTATTTATTTAATTTCTTCACTGCTAATTACCAAGCATCAATAGCTATCTTATCTTTAGCCTTGTAATCTGGAACAGATTCACCAACGAACAGACTACTCACCTATTTCTACCTGCCAAGAAAATGTTATTGTATATACACTTTGATAATAATTCCGAGGTATCCGGCCAAAATGGAGGCATAGGTAGACACACTGTGCCTCCTCATACAACCAAAAGAAGGACAACAACAAATTTAAAAACAAAAAACAACCAGAACTGACAGAAAATCAAACTGTATGGAAGTCCAACAACCAAGGAGTTAAGGAAGAAACACTCACCTAGACTGGTAGGAGGGGCAGAGACAGGCAGCCAGGCAGAGAGGACTCTCAGAAAGGCAGCGGCTGGTGGACCAGGCGGGCAAGGTGCAGTTGGCAGACCGGGCAAGGTGACGGCTGGCAGACTGGGTAGTCCCACACCAACGTGCAGATAAACCAGGAGGAACAACTGGGGAGTGAGACAGACAACACAACCCAGGGTTCCAGCGCAGGGAAATAAAGCCTCAAACCTCTGACTGAAAACACCTGTGGGGGTTGAGGCGGCGGCAGCAGATAAAACTCCCAGCCTCACAAGAGAGCTCCTTGGAAAGACTCACAGGGTCCAGAACGTACACAAGCCCACCCACCCAGGAATCAGCACCAGAAGGGCCCAGTTTGACTGTGGGTATCGGGGGAAATGAATGAAAACCGACAGAGAGCGGAGCAAGCGGCATTGTTCCCTCTCACCCCTCCCCACATACAGCGTCACAATGTAGCGACGTGGTTGCCCCGCCCTAGTGAATACCTAAGGCTCTGCCCCTTACTATGTAACAGGCACACCAAGACAAAAAAAATGGCCCAAATGAAAGAACAGATCAAAGCTCCAGAAAGAATACAACTAAGCAACAAAGAGATAGCCAACCTATCAGATGCACAGTTCAAAACACTGGTAATCAGGATGCTCACAGAATTGGTTGAATACGCTCACAAATTAGATAAACAAATAAATGAAGGCTATGCTAAATGAAATAAAGGAAAATCTACAGGGAACCAACAGTGATGGGAAGAAAACCGGGACTCAAATCAATGGTGTGGATCAGAAGAAAGAAAGAAACATTCAACCAGAACACAATGAAGAAACAAGAATGCAAAAAAATGAGGAGAGGCTTAGGAAATTCTAGGACTTTAAACGTTCCAACATCCGAATCATAGGGGTGCCAGGAGGAGAAGAGGAACAGAAAGAAGTAAAAAACTTATTTGAACAAATAAT
>VMDR010004706.1:0-57533 GCA_007922815.1 Macrotus californicus
AATTTTAGCATTTATTTTTGAACATATTATGGTACAATAAATTTTATGTAACAAATAATTACAAAACACAAGAACAGATGCAACAAGGTATTTCAGGTACTATCCATGTATAATGCGCATCCTTATTTTTCCCTCAAAAATTTGGGCAGAAAGTGCTCATTGTACATGGCAGAATACGGTACTTTATGTCCACTTAATTCAGATCTCACTAGATAGTTCAGCTCACTGAGAAAGGAAGTGGAAGAGAAGGATGCACTTGGTACGGGACCAGATTCCGGCAGAGCACAAAACCCATCTTTGTTGAAAACATAAAGTTGATTATTTTCAATAGTACAGCCTTGAAGGCCTTCTATGTTTGTTTTCTTTTAGAGTTCAGTTAATTTTGTGTAGAGTACCAAACTCTGTAATGTGAGGTCCTGTTCAAGTTAAATGTCAGTTAAAATTTCTTATTATGTTAAACCCAAGAGTTTCCAATTAAAGAAAAGGAGAGGGGATGAAAGTGTAAAAACGTATGACCTCTGGGTGTGGGACCTACGCCAGGGGAAGGGCGGGATGAATTGCTGGTTTGTTCCCTGACCACGCACCCTCTCCTCTCCTTGCTAGGTGAAGTGTCTCCAAGCCAGTGCCGTCGGGCAGGTTTTCAGGCTGGCTCGCCTGTCATGTGAGCACTGCCTTTGTCCCACCACAGCTATGCCCCATGCGGCCCGAAGGGGATCGGGGCAGTGAGGGAAGAGAATCAGTTCTAGTTTACAACCCAACCTAGCCGCAAGTATACGCAGAACATGTGGATCTCAAAACCGAAACAGGCTGAAATACCTCTGAAAACACAGGTTCTGGAGTCCGCCTCCTCTGTGATTGACAATGACAATATGCGATTTTAACTCCATTTTGATTTCAGGATATTGTTGCTGGTAAAATTAACTAGGTTTTACAAAAAGTCACGGTTTGGTTGCACCACCATGGCTTGTGCTCAGGCAAACCTGAGTCTATCTGCCTCCAGACAGAAGAGCTTTAAGATGCTCATCAGGATGCAGGAAGGACACTCCCAGCCAGGCTGCCGCTCCCTGCTATTCCCAGCTCCTCCCCTCAGAAGGAAACAGGAAAACAAAAGCACAATGAAAGCGTGCAGTTTGAGCAATACAGTTTGTGTCCAAGGAATAACAAACACATCCGTGCATCTCCAAAGGCTGTTTTGTTTTTGGACGCTGGTCTGAACGGCAGAGAGAAACAGCCCGCATCACAGTGCTAGACAGTGAGTTCGGAAGTGGTTAAGGGGACTGAAAGCAGGTGGAGAGAAACAATTCGGCTATGTTACCTGATTTCATCTACCTGGGGCACACGCTCACTCTGCGCTGACTCTGTAGTTGGGGGAAGGGGGTACGGCGGTCCCACAGAGGTCTGTGTCATCAGCACATTACTGTAGCGTCTACACAGAGTTGTATAAAGGCCACATGCCAAAATAATGATCAAGCGTTCATACTAAATGTCCTCACGTGCTGTCAGAACCACACTGAGCATTGCTTCTCCTTAAACCTTCAGAAAACCTCTTTATAAGTGTAACATCTCAGTGGGAAATCCACGTGTGTGCCACCTTTACAGGGGCAATCTAATCACGACTGGAACACCACAGAGGGCAGAAATGACGGGAGTCTGACGGCAGCCGGTGAGGTTAGGTAAAGCAGTAGCAGGTATCAGTCTGCACAGCCACTGGCATGCTAGCCTTGGATACAGAAAGTGCTCAATAATATCCGATAGACTGAACTCTGGAGCAAGAGATTCCTCCAAACATAAAGGGATGAAGGGTAGAATTCACTCCTGTGGGATTTGCTCTGCAAATTGTATTTTCCAAACCAAAACTAGGACCTGCGGTCTAAAGGTTGTATTTATGAGGACAAAATACCTGACATCGCTTCTGCACTGGAACACCCACCCCTGCTACTGCCATCTCTGTGGAGTCCCTTATACTATAGACGGTCACTATGTGCAGGTCCCAGAGATTCGGAGGGCATCACTGGGGGCCAGTATCCAAGCCTCTCATACCTCCAAAATACAGACCTCCTTATTTTACTTATTTTGAAAATTAGGAACTAAAAGTAATTGTCTGGAAGAAGGAGCCAACTGTGCAGTTCCATCTATAACTATGGTGTTCTCACCCACAGTTAGAGGTTTTCCCTGCCTGCCTCCTTAGTCGCTGTTTGCCTGCTATAAGCAACTGTCTCTGAATGGATAAGGCCTTATTATTGGCTAAATTTGTATTTGTCTTAACAAAAAAATCCTGCGTATGCAAGTTAGTCTACACCACGGGGCCTCTGGATACCTAGCACGCATTCCTACGTTGTACATTATTTTTGTGCTTTAGAAAACCATGGACCATGCATGAATGGTTGCTTTCTAATAGTAGGTGTTCAATAAATATTATTGGAAGGGTGGATGGATGGATGGATGGATGGGACAGAACACATCCAACAGCCTTTGGGATAAAGGTAAGACCATCAGTTCCTTCCTGTAGCATTAGTATTCAATTTCCCTAAACTACAAGAGGACTCACTTTGCAAACAAATAGAAGAGAATGTGTAAATCTGTGGCCTTAACCCTGAGTTGTCCCTCCTGAGCTTCCCCACCTCCCAACTAATATCAAGTTCTTGGAATTAATCAACAGCTGAGTCTCCGCTGTTTTCTTTACAGATGCCCCTGAGGCTCTAAGCTTGAACTCAAGCTGGCAGGTGGATGTTCACACATCCACAAGTGGAGCACCTGGGATACAGAGGTGCCCAGAAAAGCCTCAAGGATTAGAACAATGATGATCCACTATTTCTCCACTGATTTTCCAGCGAGGAGGCTTTCCGAGGAGGGTCCCAAGCCTCAAGACGGGTCATCTTGGCTTAATCTCTACGGCTCAGCCATTGTGACAAGGTGAGATGGCTCCAAGGTGTGAAATGTGGACAGTGGAAATGTTCTTGACCTCTTCCTCTACTAAATCAGGCATGTTCTGTTTGCGAGTCTACAACTGCAAGTCGTTCAGTGTGTCAGTTAAATCTCATTTGTCAAGGAAGGCCAAGAAATATGGATTCTCTGATTATTTCAGTTGTAAGCCCTAAGACTTCCCTGCACAAAGCAATGAAGACGTGCACTTGAACGTGTGTGTGGTGGGGGTACAGTGTCACTTCTGTACTAGATGACATATACCTTGGCGATCCAGAATGGTTTACTTTTGACTTTAATGCTATGTATGCCTTTTGCTGCAAGATTCCAGAGCATTTATGAAGGGCCTCTTGCAGGTGTGGTGCTAAGTGCCCTCTTGGTAAGCACTGGTGGGCATGGGATGAATGGGTCAAAAGGCACAAAGGCATTAAACAAAGATGAAGCCCAGAGGCGATGAAGACGGAGCTACAGAGAGCAGAGCTGGGAATCCCAGATGGTCTCAAATCCCCAGATAAGATGAAAATCCCCAAACTAGAGCTGTCAGACATGAAAACATAAACACGATTCCAAAAGATGAGTGAAAGGAAGATAAAGACATACGGGTTTGGAAGTCTGTGACCACGTCAACAGAGAGTGGCTAGAGAACAAGGACTTGACTGCTTGGCTCAGCAAAATGACACGTCTTGTTTACATGTTTGTGCCTTTGGTAAGATAATAACCAATGTTACAAAAGTACAAGGAAGCAGGCATGCTCTCCAAGAGTGGGAGTAAGATGGCACAGCCCTTCGGCAAGCCAATTTAGCACGCTGTAACAAGAACCTTTAAAGTGTTTATAACTTTTGGCTCAGTGATTCTACTTCTAGGAATCTATCCTAAGGAAGTAATCAGAAAAACAACCAAAGATTTATTTACAAGGATATGTGAACTTATCATGGGGGGCAAAAAGGAATTAACCAGAGGGAAATGGCTGAGTCAATTATGACAAATCTATATGAAGCAATCTGATGTTGGCTTTGAAATTCAAAGAATATCATGTGAAATTATTGTAATATGATATTAGGTAAAAAAAATCAAGATATGCAAGATCATGGCATGATCCTAACTGTGTATTTAAAAATGACATCTGCACGCAAGATGAGAGGCTAACACAGCAAAGTGTTAACATTGATGGGACCTCCGTAGGAACAAGATTATGAGAGATTACTATTTTCTCCTTCAAAGTTTCCTAGGTTTTTTCCAACTTTCTACATGAGCAAGTGCTACTTTTAAAACCAGAAGACTGTCATCCAAAGATAACAGCATACTATAGAAATGAGGCACAGACAATGGGAATTTTCTGTGTTCTGTGAGTAGCATTTTACCCAGTCCCCATGAGTTCCTCTGAGCTGATGTTAGAAGAGAATTCTTCCCCTGGTTCCAACTTCCCACCCCACAGAGTCCATGAAGGAGGAAGAAGGAAGGAAAAAGAAGGAGAAAGAGAGAGGACAAGACAGGACTTTTCAGAGCAGAATTTTTTAATCCTGGGTACACACTGGAATCAACTGTGGAGCTTTTTAAAAAAAAAATCCCTATGCTTGGAATCAGCATTTCACTCACTGAGTCAGCATTTCTGATGTTGATACTCTAAAATGCTCCCCAGGAAATTCTAAGGCCCAGCAAAGTCCGGCAACCAAGATGTAGAGACTAGAGGTTCCCAAACATTAGTATACATTCAAATCACCCAGAGACCGCTAGGCTCCAATCCCAGAGTTTTCAATGGATATGTCTGGGGCGAGGCTGAGAGTCTGCATTTCTGACAAGTTCCTAGATGCTGTCGGTGCTATGGACCACACTTTGAGAACCACAGATGTAGAAGAAACAGCCTAGATTTGCCCCCATTGACCTTGAGTCCCACAGCAGGTTCTCATAAAAATTTTCGTGACAAAACAGATTAATATTTCTTCCCCTAACCACTGACTGGTAGGTCTTCTTTCTTTAAAGAGGGCAAAGGGAAAGACCAAGACATAGGAAGTGTGCATTCACTGAGCAGCTGCAGGCAGCCAAACACTGGGCTGGGCCCTTCACGCCCTCCAGAGCTTCATGTCACCCTCCTGTGAGGAGGGCACAGCCACTTCTGTAGTAGGAAAATGAAAACTGAGATCTAGGGAAATACGTAATTTGCCAGGGACAGACAGCTAGTGACGGGGGAGGCTGGGATGCAACCAAGGATGGTCAGACGCCCAAGTCTTGGCTTCTCCCCCTCTGAGAACAGACGGGCACTTAAGACAAAACCTTTCCTATGTTTGCAAACATTGTGCTGCTTAAAGAGACATGACCTAGATATCACAGGAAAAACATAAGAGCACATATATGAGTTCATTATGCTTCATCTTTAAAATTCTTACAACTATTAGCACACATAAAAAAGCAATGCCATCTGAACAGGAAAACTTATTGCTCAGCCTGCTTTTAGCACAAATTCAAACATTTTTTCATTGACTCTGGCTGCGTGTATGTGCATGTGTGTGAAGAATGAGCCCATCAAAATCCACTCAAAGTTGGAACATGCCGAATGCTAACATTAAAGAGAACGGGACTAAAACAGACATCCTGCGCTAGTTAGAAAAAGCGAAACATCAAACCACGGAAAGTTTCTGGGAAACACGTAAGATTTGGCAACTTCCGGTTCCAGGATTTCACTGGATGATTCCCAGGCTCCCCGAGGTTGGCTGAGTCTGCCTCTGGGCCAGGCAGCACACATCCTGCCCACACCTTCTGCTCTGCCCTAGATTCCCCTGCCAGGGGACCCCCTCAGTGCCTGTGAATGCGAAGGGTGTTTTGTTCAAGTTGGGGATGATCAGGTAGAAGAAAGTTATTCTTATGCTTCCACCTCTCTTCAAACATTCTCTTCTACTAAAGGGAAATCGTTGTGTTCACTGTTAGGCAAAAAAAGGGGGAGGAGAGGGAGAGTGGATAGCCTTCATCCCGCTTACGAGAGTCTTCAGCTGTACAGGAGGTATCGTCTAGGAACAAGGTGGGATATTCTAGAAAAGACATAGTTTGGCCCATGCAGCCCTATAACTAGCTCTAGAAATCTATTTAATTATCAATATTCAAATAATACGGATGTCAGTGCTCACGCTGCTCCTTGGAAACCTCCATGAAGACTGACTGGCCAGATACCTCTAGCTCTAGGCCTTCTTTTTACAAAATAAGGATCTCAGGACCCAAACACAGCTTACGATCCAGAGGCTGCATCATGTCTTGGAAAGCACCCAATGCTGACTCAGAACCAAACACTCCTTCTGGTGCTGAGACTTGGTCCATTTTTCTGCAAGTGCTGTGGTTACTTGGTTACTGTTAATCTCTCTCGGGCTCCAAACACGGGCGAACATCCCCAGCAAGCTGAGATGGCACCAGGGGAACCATTATGAATCTGCGAGTCTTGCCTTCTACCTTAAAGCTTTGATTATTGTCAGCAATTTTCTCCTTATATCTCCATTCCGCATCAGCCCTACTTAAATTATTAAATCATAATTAAGTGAATAAGATCTAAACTGGGTAGCTCTGGCTCCTCTTAGAGAAATGTTTAAGAGACCCAGAATGACCCCAAGCCTCCTGGGTTATAGGAAGTGGCTCAGAAGCACTGATCTAAAACCTGTGGACCTACTTCAAACATTACCTGGCTTTGGAAATGATCTTAAGATACAGGTGAGGCAGGGGCAGTTGTTTATCCCAATATTTGATATTTCCTTTGTCTTAAGTCCTAGAATTGCCGATTTGTAGCTGGAAATCTGGCCACTTGATATGAAGACCATATTTCCTAGCCTTTCTTATGGCCATGTAACTACCTAGCTGTGGCCAGGTAACTATGTTCTGGCCAATAGGATATACATACACTGAAGTACTGTGTGTAACATCCAAGCAATGTCCTTCATGAGAAAGGGCATGCCCTTCTTCCTCCCTTCCTCCTTCTCACTAGATGGAATGAAGATGTGATGGCTGGAGCACAAGTAACCATGTTGGACCCTAAAGTGAAAGTCACGTACTCAGGATGGCAGAGTTACATTGTAAAAGGAGGAAAGTCCTTGACACCCCAGAGCTGCCGTGGCTCTGGGCTCCTTCTGCACAAGAAAGAAATAGACTCGTTTTCCTTAAGCCAAGGTGACTTTGGATTTCTGGCACAAGTAGCCAAAAGTAATCCTAACAAATATTCAATAATGAAAAGAATTCTAAAGAAACTTTCAAAACCCCAAATGATCAAGGATAAGCTTGCCTTAGAATTCTAGAGATCAGGGGCATGAATCCTGCAGGACCATTTCCTACAGCTTGTTGAGTTCCTTGGGGCGCTCAACTGGGGTTGGGGGCACTTCCAGAAGTCTGAGCCATCCTAGCCCGGGACAGGCCACAACAGTGCAGCCCAGCTGTCAGGGGAAGCCCCCAGCTGTACCGTGCACCTCTGCAAACACCCCAGGTCTCTTCCAGAAACACACATCCCCACCACCCCAGACCTACCCCTCTCTCCCCATCTTCTCTCCTTCCTCATGTCAACCAGATGTTGCATTAATAAATAGCTGTGTGCAAAGCACAAAACTCGAGTGTCACCAGTTCTTTGGAGAGCAGCGCTTCCATCCTGGAGAGACAGAGCCTTAGCTACAGTGCCACCTGGGAGAAACATGCAGCGCACAATGACCCACCAGGGAGGAGAGACTTGAGCACACCTTTCAGCAGATGGTACCAGTCAATGTAAAGTCTCAGGTAGTGTGAGGGAGGAGCACGACCTGGGCCCCCGGAGTCCGGGTTCTTGCTGTGTGACCTTGTGCAGATCTCAGGTGCTCTCAGGGCCCCAGTGTGCTCTGGTCTGTAGAAGCAAGGCTGTTGTCCTAAGAATCAGCATCTCAGAGGTGGGTGGGAAGCTGTGTGTTTTGAACCTCTCCAGGCAATCCCAATCATGGGCCAGGCTCAGCAATGTCTGACTTAGAAACTTGCCCCCTAGTATGTTCTGTGGACCTGCACACTCCCAGGGACCACCCAGGCCTACCGACTCAGAATCTACATGGTAACATCCCAGGGACTCCTCTGCACATGGAAGATGGGGGAAAGCCAGTTTAGGTCTAGGATGTCATGACTTCAAGGAGAACAAAATATATATAGCCATTGTCTTGGGACCCAATCTAAATACTTGCTTTTCATTTTGCTTAATTTTTAAAATCCTCGCTTACTCTGAGGATTCTAAGTGGCAATGCTTCTAAAGGGCTGGGTACAACGTGAAAGGTCAGTAAAGGCCTGCTTTGTCGTTCCTACAGCTATTATTAGCTGCCACATGCTTTGGTCTAGATTTACCAAAACTAGAGAGAACTGCTGGGGGAACAGGAATTTCAAATTCTGAAGTAACTCTTTTTACTCGAAACATTGTATTCCCATCCCCTGGTGAGCCAACCTCCTCCCCATGAACAGAGAACACTTGAAACCCTGGTCCTGACCGACACTCCAAAGGCAAAAAGAAATACAACGACCGGAGACTCCGGGGCATCGACCAAAGCACCGGCTGGAGTCGATGGCAAAGCCCACACAGCAAAGCTGACTCCTGGCCACTCTCAAGCAGAAAGAGGCTCATATCCACTTTGTCACCATCTAAGGAGATTCAGTGATACCGCATTCGTGGGACAGAGGAATCAAGGGACCGTTCTTATGTCCTTGCAATGCCGAATGCCCCCCAATTCTCACTCTGTCATACACCTATTGCTGCAGACAACTCAACAGTGGGTAAATGCTTTAAAACAGATTTAACCAAAGCTGAACTGCTGGTTAGCAGATGGCAGTCATGTGACACAACCACAATTTGTGTCACTGGGGTGTTTGCTAAGAGGCAGAAGGAGTGGGGGAACCAAACACTCTCTGTTCCCTCTTCAGTCGCCCCCTCCTGCTTCACGTCTGGTCTTTGTTGGGAAGCCTAGGACCTAGACTCTCGGTCTCTTCCCAATTTTCCCTGCTCCTCCCATTTGCGAGCTCCAGGAGAAAGCAATCCGTGGATTAGCTTCACACTCAGACACCAGCAACAGCCCAGCCGTTTGCTCTGGGCTTCCCAGCAACACTGACTTTGCAAAGCACGAAGCAGGACCAGCAGAGAAGCCTGGGGTCTCCCATCTTGTCCCCAGGTAGGAGCTTTTGTTCCCAGGGCACAATTAAGTCACTGTTTGCTTTTTTGGTGTGTGTACCGAACACACAATGCCTCCCATTCTCAGGGACGAAAGAAAACAGGCGTTGGCATGAGGTGTCCACATTTTCCTTAATGAACTGAACAGCCCAACCCGAAATTCAAGTGCTAAACTTTCAACAGCAAACAAAAGGCTCGTGTTCCAGGACGGTTTACTGAAACCAAGTGACTTTTATATCAGCCTCAAACCCTGGGAGCGTTTGCTTACTTATTCTTCTCTTATCAGCACGTCTAGGGGTCAGTTCCACATGTAAGCAAGGAAAACAAATTGAGCATATGAGACTTCAGATGAAACAAAAAAATCACTGAGACTCATACCCGACACCCTCTGTGTTCCTCTTCCCTTCCTGTGCCTGAAATCCGGGGAATCTGGCATTTCAGATACATAAATAGAAAATTCAGTCTTTGGAATAAAATCTCCTAACTGGCTGCCAGAAATGACTCCCTTCTATCAAGAAATGCATGAAATGTGGACGTGTTAAGCAGGGTTTTTATTCCTTGCTCCAATAGTTCCAATAGTTCTCTGCCCAAAGGTGTCGTATAAACTATATAGTTCTGCAGTGTAAAGCCTACATATATTTATGCCTTGTGCAATTTATTTGCATAACAAAATAACAACAAAAAAAAAAAAAAGGAAAAGAGCATGGCCCAACTGGAGGATAACATTCTGGAGCTAAAGCAAAGTGTCTGACAACATGTAAAAAGACACTTACAAATAGGTTTACATCAAAGCCACTTGGAGATGCAATAAAGTCAGTTCCCTAAACTTAAGTTTTCTCCGACAGCTTGCAGTATCTCTTCATGTTAATAATTAGGCAAGGCTGGAATCAGGAGGGAAGTTTCTGGTAGACATTGGACTAAACGGTCAGAATGAAGTGTGTCTCCTGTAAATACAGGAGGGAAAATGAGGTCAGGAGTCCATACAGGCTGAGGTGATATCTGATCTGCAGTATTTGTGTCTTCTCTCTCCTACTGTGTACCTCACGTAAATTCTTCTCTTATCACGAAGGAACAACAAAAACATTAGCAGGTGACTCCGTTATGCAAAGCCCAAGACTAAAAGTGCAAAGCAAACTTCGAGATAAGGGGCATAAGAGTCAGGGGCGGGAAAAACAAACTGCTTTTGTTTCATAAGCTTTTGTAACCTGTTAAGACCTAGGTACACAAATATTATATTGCCAGAAATAAAATCATGACATCCAGAGGTCTTGTAGTTGTATTTTACAGTGATTTCTTTAGTCAAAAGTGAGTAAGGAAATTTTAATCTACCATATTGGGCAAAGCTGTTTTCTGGATTCTTAAAAGGAACCAAGCCAGGGGACAAAGAGAAGAGCCCTCGGTCTCACGCTGACAGTTGTCTTGCACCATTTCTGTGAGCCACCATCCCCGGCAAGAAGCAAGGACACGAGATCAATGGACTGGAAGACCTCTCGTTGGGAAAGCCCCAATTTATCCAGAAAGCCACTGCTACCCACTGGCTTGATCCAGTCCTCGCATGCCCCCTTCGCAAAATATAGCCTGCTGCGCCCACCCCACACCCTGGCAGTGAAGAATCAGGCAGGCACAGCCTTTGCAACTTAACTGATGTTTTTTCAAGAAATCTATTATTTTACCCTCAAGTGCTTGCCCAAAGTAGGACACTCAATGGTTTCTATTTATTAGTTGCAAATAGCATGTCTGTGTGCGGATTTGCATGTGGGCACCCACTCTGGGATGGAAAAAAAACCAAAACAAAACCAAAAAAAAAAACTGGCTGCTCACACCCTACGCCAAAGATCACCTGGGGCAAGGCTGGAGGTGGAGCCTTTAAAAATACAGATTCCAGGGGTGGGGCCCAGCAGTGGGCATTTAATAAGCTCCCCGGGTGTTCTGATGCAGGGAAGTCAGGATAGCTGGGAAAATGTGCCGGGAGCTGTGGAAAATGCAGGTGCCTAGACAGACCCTGGACCAATAAAATCCTACTCCCTGCACCTGAGCCCCTGTAAGGGTGGTTTTTAAAGCTTCTGGGAGATTCCCTGAGGGGCCCGTGCTGAGAACCACTGAAGCTCTAACAAAGTTCTTCTATCAAGAGGAACGTATCTTTTTAATCGGCAAGTATCTTTTTAATCACTCCTGCTCGGTGGACCCTTCATTTCAGAAGCTGATTCACGTTTCCCTAAAACTCCTTTCTCAGTATTAAGCCTGCTGTCATCAGCCCTCCAAATGGCCCAGGACAAAACTGAGCCCTTTCCTGTGGAAGGCTCCTCCTTCACACACAGGCATAGACGATTACTAGGTGCAACCTGAACGTGAACCTGCTCTGCAACACCCCTGAAAGTATAAACCAAGGGGCTCACACAGCCCATTCCCCTTCTGTCAAGGAGTGGGGCCTAAGGGGACTAATGGGGGAAAAATACAATAAAGATTAAATTAAAAAAAGAAAGAAAATGCTTTTTCATGTCTTCCATGCATCTCCCAGGGTACGTTTAGACAGCGTCCCTTCACTATCTTGAGGGGCTGCCACCTCGTGTGGTCCAAGCCCCTGTGCCATGTTAGTTGCCAGGCAACACCATACACACGCATCTCAGTTTCCCCCTCTCTTTGGCCAAGATTCGTTGAAGCTGGAGACCCACAGCAGGCACAAGAAGGTGACACGGTGAAAAAAAATGTCCCCCAGAGGCGGCAGTCATTAGAAACTAAAGTGCTTTAACAAACCTTTAAAATAAGTACCCTCCAAAGGAGACCAGCCTCATTCATCAGAGAGTGTTACTTTAATCCAGCGATTTTCAACCTCTTACATCTCATGGCACACATAAACTAATCTGCAGCACACCAAACAGTTTTACAATTTTTGCCAATCTGACAAAAAATAGGTACAATTTTGATTCATTCATACTAGACCGCTATTGTTATATTGGCTATTGTAATTTTTTAAAAAGATTTAATTTATTTATTTTTAGAGAGAGAGGAAGGGAGAGAGAAAGGAAGGGAAACATCAGTGTGTGATTGCCTCTCACGCGCCCCCTACGGGGGACCTGGCCCGCAATCCAGGCATGTGCCCTGACTGGGAATTGAACCAGCGACCCTTTGGATCAGAGGCCGGCACTCAATCCAAGTTGACTTAAAATTTGGCAATCTAAGAGAAATGAGGTCAGTGCCCCTGACTAAATAGTCAGGTATTGCACATTTAAAAAATTCCTGTGGCACACCAGTTGACAGCTTTAATCCATGATCAAAACTGGATTGCACACAATTTTCATTTGCCACGGAGTGTTTCAAAAAGAACTGAATTCATTGTCAATATTTTAAAAGTCGAATTCTCAGCATGGCCTAGAAGAGCTGGCAGCACTGGCCCACAGCCCCACGTACAACAATCACACAGTGAATAATGGCCGCCCCTTTGGATGGCCCTGGGTTGGGCTCTCCAGCGGGACACAGGCCAATTCCCTATTGCTAGATGCCTGGTCTGCTTCACTTGTGGCTGCTCCTTGCAGAGCCCCTGCAGGCATCAGAGTTCGCACATTGCCTCACTCTAAAGGGGCAGGATTGGTGATAGGATGTGTAATCACGTTTTTTGTCTTCTACTCACTAGCCATGATGTCTTAGATGGTCACTCTCTCCTCCTGGGTGGAGCCTTAGTTAGTTTGGCAATACCATCTCTGATTGCATGGTGACGACTTCTTGGGGTGTCTATGAGTATTAAAAGGAAATGAATGTGTATATGGAAGTGTTGGGAAACTACAAAGCAGTGTGCACATGTAAGTGACGGTTGTTCAGTCAGTTCGAGACAGTTACTTGAAAAATGTAAGTCATGCTTACAAGGGTGGTAAAGGTGGGACTGGGCTCATGGATTAATGGGAAGGCAACTCAAGTGGTCTCCCTACGAGGGCAGGGACTGCAATGCCAGCACCTGGAAGCGCACAAATCTGCCAACAGCTCCCACCATGGCAAGCCTGCCAGTAAACCCAAGAGGATGCAAGTGCTTGAGTTCCAATGAAGAGACTAGTTTGGGAGACAGCAAAACACATTCTCACAAGGGAGCCTCTTCATTCCCTCATTCCAGTCTGACCTGCCTCTCTTATTGAGCCCAGGGTCTCCTGGTCCACACCTGGTGTTTCTCCAGCAGAAACACAGGAGGGAGGAAAGACACAGAGGGGCTGGGAAGACAGTCACTTGCTCCTCCTGCCATTCCACACAGTCCTTATCGCTCCCTTTATTACCAGTTTAGTAGGTTATTTGTATTTTGGCAGGATTGCCCTTTTCCAGGGCTCGTCAACCACTTCTGGAGGAGACAGCAGATGGCCTGCTACACAGCTAATTTGAGTACATATTCAAGACAATAATCAGCTACAGATTGACTTGGCACCAGCAGACATGGGAAGAGACGCCAAGCATTTCTGAAGTCCGCCATGTCCCCTCGACTTTGCCTTCACTTGTTTGCAATAGAAAAAGTGTATTTTAATCTCATAATAATTTGTTTGGGAAGGAACTCTAGATTTCATAAGTAGCCCATCTATATTTGCAGACGAACTACCAACATGAATTCCACAGCGTTTCTCTTTGCATTGGTAAACCTTCGTTGATTAGCTTTCTTACTATTTTGCCTTCCAACCAGTGACTGAAATGCATAGGCATCTTTCCAAATGTATGGGCTCTTTCCATGCTGACCACAGGATCTGTCCCAGGTCCCAGGAAGGACACTGTCAAATACCTTACTGAAATGCTCTGTATGCCATGACTACATATCTCTGTTTCAGGAGACCATGACCTTTTCAAACAAGAAAAGAAGGAGTGTCTGATATGAACAGCTCCCTAGCATTCACTGCTTTCTCTTCTCTTCTCTTCTCTTCTCTTCTCTTCTCTTCTCTTCTCTTCTCTTCTCTTCTCTTCTCTTCTCTTCTCTTCTCTTCTCTTCTCTTCTCTTCTTCCTTCCTCCCTCCCTCCCTCCCTCCCTCCCTCCCTCCCTCCCTCCTTTCTTTCTTTCTTTCTTTCTTTCTTTCTTTCTTTCTTTCTTTCTTTCTTTCTTTCTTTCTTTCTTTCTTTCTCTCTTCCTTTCTTTCTTTTTAAAGATTTTGTGTACTTTTAGAGACAGGGGGAGGGAGGGAGAAAGAGACATCACTGTGTGAGAGATACCGGTTGCCTCTCGTGAGGCCCCCAGCCGGGAACCTGGCCTGCAATCCATGCATGTGCCCTGACTGGGAATTGAACCTGCAGCCTTTCAATTCACAGGCCGGCACTCAGTCCACTGAGCCACACCAGCCAGGGCTCACTGCTTTCTTTCATCCTAAGAACCTAACCAATGTGTCTATCTCACCCTTGTTCTTATTCAGAATATAGGTCTAAATAGGTTTTGTTTGCTTGTTTCTGTATTTAGTATTTGTCAACAATCAGCCAGGTTCTATAGTCAGCAGTACTTACAAGAATTGATTCTCCCCACTTTATTTTTGGTGGATCCTTTAAAAATCTAAGCTTATTTAGAACATTTCTTTCCTAATAAATATTCTCCTTTTACCATTTCTCTTCCATTGCAGCACCCTAAAAAACGTTCATGTTCACTTTATTAGTCACAGTCTGTACCCTGTGGCCATGGGCACTACGGTCAAGACTCATCTCTATTATTTCTCTCCAAGAACCACTGGGGACCTAGTTCACTACTGAGCATCTTTCTTGGGCACTTGGATTATCTTCTGTGGCGTTGCTACTCAAAGTGTGGACTGTGGGACCCCATTAGAAGGCAGACCCTCAGGCCCATCTCCAGATCTACTGAATCAGAACCTACATTTGAAGAAGACCCCAGTGATTCATGCGCATGTCATTAAAGTATGAGAGGCACTGTCTGCCTGGTATCCAGTTATATCCAGGTCTCGACAGCATTGACTCCCAGCGTGGTACCCGCCCTCGTGTACTATAGTTTCTCTCCACACTGTGTCAGTCAATGGACCACACTGCCCACTGTGTGCCCAGATCTGAGTGGGAGCCCAAGAGTCAGTGAAGGAGAGGAAACAGCCTCTTCCCCCAGGAGGTGAGCATCCAGTGGGAGAAGATAACCTGTAAACAGCCACAGGGCAATGGAGAATGTGCCAATAACAGCGGTGTGCAGAGAGGGCTCAGGGGGAATCACGAGAGGCACCTGGGTCTTGACGCTAGGACAAGGAAGTTCCAAAGAGGGAAAAGGGAGGCAGGCACTCTAGACTAAAGGGACATGTCCAAGAAGGTGCCAAAAATCACATCACACTGGGGAATGGCAAGAAGATCTCTGTGGCTATCACAGAAGGGAAGTGCAAGGGTTGGGCGATGATCAACTGCTGGGCACAAAAACCACACCCACGTGACAACCACTGTCTTGCTCACAGTGCTGAGGGCTGCAACATCGGCTGGGCTCACCTGGGCAGGTAGGTCACTCTCTGTGTTGTCGTCCGTGCTCATTCATGTGTTTGCAGTCCAGGAGGGTTTAGCCGCGGCTGCCTGGGTCTGATGGCTGCACTCACATGTCTGGTGGTGTGTGCTGGCTGTCAGCTAGGCCTCTCCCGCCACATGCCTCTCACCCTCCAGGAGGCTACCCAGAGCTTCTTAACATGACAGTGAAATGTCCCAAGAGAGCAAAGCCTAGTACTGGAAGTCACACAGCAACCCTTCTGTAGGACTCTGCTGGTCAGAGGAAGCCACAGGTCAGCCTCAGTTCAAGGGGTAGGAAAAGTGGCAAAGCCAAACTGCCAGGTTCTTGGGGAACCATAAATATTATAATTCACTCCAGAGCAGACAGAGATATTATTAGTGCATGTATTCGTACTTCATCTGTGATCCCCTCAAATTCAAAAGCATTCAAGGAGCTTAAAATCCTATTTACCTTTGTAACCCCAGGTGCAACCCCCATAGTTCTTTCTGTGCAGTGGGTGTTTACTAATACATTTTCATGGATTAATTAAATTCTCACAAATGCACATATTTATAAATTTAGGAATTAGAATTCACTAGGAGAGAATGCCTGAAGGTACAGTTAATAAAGAACAATAAAGTCTCTTTTTGCTCACAAGAAATTTCCAGAAGACAGAATAAGAACATGATTCTTTCACAAAGAATATCTGCCCTGACATTCACCAGTCACAAATCTGCGGGCAGACTGCTGCTCTCCTTCCATTCTCCAGCCTTCCCTCCAAATCCCATCATTTGTCACGAAGGAAGTAAAAAAGCCTAAGAGGTCAGCACTTTCTTTGGATGGCATAGAAAAGAGCGAGTCATCATGTCTGGGCAGAATTCTCTTGAAGTCACTCTTTAAGTTTAATACCGAGCAAATTGTCTCTGCTCTGCAGCAGCAGCAGACTGCTGTTTCAATCTGTCTTCCTAATTTGGGTAGCTGACAAGCTATCATTGTATGAGTTAGACTTGGCAAGATTTATTTCCTTCTAGACACTGTGCCTGAGATTAAGAGAAACAGTATGGTCAGAGGTTATATGGGCAATCTCAGCTTTCCTCGGGTGTAAATAATGTAGGGATTTGGAGTTAGCAAATGACCCAGTTCCTGACCCCTTTTCTGTAGAAATATAATTCTTTATCAAAATAACTACGGTGGCAGCACTATTCATCACTGCTCCAGGGTCCTTTCAGCACACGGTGGGAGGGCTCTCCCCCAGGCTCTTCAAGGTAGGTGTGGCCACGTGACTTCTTTGAGTCAATGAAATGTAAGCAGAAGCACTTGTGTTGCTTCCAGAGGGACACTCCAGAGCCATTCCTCCACTGGTCGCACCCTCCTCCTTCACCAGCATGGCTGCAGTTTTCTGGAACCCAGATGATAGAGGCTTCCTCACCTTTGGTCCCAGAGTCAGGACGTGTGAGACCGGGCTTCCAGCCAACTCACATTAGCCGTTGGTGTTTGTTACAAAAGTCTGCCCATCCTAAGTTAATATAATTACAACAAACATACACTATCTTTAACTACTGTGTTGGAGAAAGTGATAGTGCGCTGTAAACAAGAGGGCTGCTGGTTTTACAGCAATTTAAAGGCTAGTAACTGTGCTGCACCCCACTTCCCTCTAGCTGATTACTCCTACTTCTCCTTGCGTGCCTTGAGTTGAGGAAACTGCTTTATTTCCTTTCTTCACAGAAAACCCACAGAAGCTACTGGGTTCAGAGGGAGAGCTTGGGGCCCATCCAGTTCCCTACCTGCCACAGGACTTTTGCTTTCACCCCTTTGACAGCCACCCCCAAGTCTGGATCATGGGACCAGAGGCCAACTCATTCACAATGAGGACTCTGACAGGCAAAGGGTGAGCCATTTGCCTAGAGTAAGAAGCAAACCCAGGTCCAAAACCCAGGCTGCTTTTGTGGGCTCATTCTTGGCCCAAGTCTTGTATCCGGAACTGTCCTCTGATGCCAGTGCCTGCACTGTGTGGAACTCAGCTCCTGCCTGCCTTTGCTCTCCCCTGCAAACTGAACTTGACATTTCCATCCCTGTGCAGCTGGTCTGAGGCCTTCTGGGCCTGAGTCTCTTCTGTTCCCCCACGAGGTTTCTTTTCCCTGGTCCTACAGCTGCATCACCCCAAAAGCCAGCCCCAGGATGCCCAAAGCCTCTAACTTCTTCTTACAGAGACTCAGCAATGACACAGTGCCTAGATTCTCTGGCACTCCCACCGAGCCCTCAAAAGAAGGGCTCAGCTAGACCACCCAGTTCCTGCTTGGCCCCTTTTGGGAGCCAGGACTTACTGCATTCCCGCACTCCCTGCACCCCCTCCCGCACAGACCCGCAGTGAAGCGTGGGGGGAGATGGGAGATTGAGTTACACCTCTGCTCAAGCCACGAGGGTATCTGTGCCATCGCAGGCTCTGCGAACAAGCTTCAGGAACTCTCCCCATCCTTTCTAACGAAGGCCTAATCACTATGAATGAGTGTCTTTATTAAACTGCAGTTTGATGGACTATCATCTGAAAGAGAGTTCTTTAAGGGGCCAGCCCCTTTATTTCCCTTTCACATTTTAAAACCCATTTAAATAAAAGAATTTTAAAAACAGACCCATCCAGGAGTCCTACTTGATCCCACACTTCTCCATGACCAGACACACAAAGAAACTGAGACCAGACAGAGATACAGTACAACCTTTCCTCTATTTTCGGAAGAATTTAGAGTCTGCACCCACAAAGGGAAGCTGGCATGCCCTAGCAGCAAAAAAAGGCAGTCACACGCCTCTAGTATCAAGGGCAGGCCATTCGAAAGAAGCCTGTGACCCCAGTTCTAGGTACCACGGCCTGGGACCCACGAGTGTGGATGTTGAAGACCACCAGCTAAATGAGCAGCTGCTGGCTGCCTGCCGGATGGCCCCTCCTGTCTTCCCATCAGAACAAAATTGTATTCAGGGCTGCGATGTGCCTCCTTTCCCATGCTCTGGCTGATGAGAAGTGAACAGAGCCCCATGTGCACCTTTGGGGAAGCCTATGAAGGGGGCTGATGGTGCAGGCACACACCTCTTTGGCCCTTTATGCTTTCCTTCCTCTTGCTCAAACCATGGGCATGGTGGATGGGGTTTTGGTGGCCACCATGGAACTTCACAGATGACAGTGACCTCTAAGGATGAAGCCCAGGAGGAGCGTGAGTCACCAATGGCATTAAGGGGTGGCCATGTCACACTAGGCCACTACCTTGCCACTTTGGTAGGACAGGAAAATGAACCCTTAACTTGTCTAAGTTACCATCACCCCACATAGCCAAACACTACCCAAATGCAGTGCAGTCTACCCTCTGAACAGGGTTATCCCCAAGGCAGGCCTGGGGAATTGCTTCTGTCTATGGAAAGTCAGTGACCCAATGACCTAGGAAATTAAAATCAGTGAAAGTCTAAATTCATTAGACTGAAATCTACTCTAGATAAACACAAGTGGCACATTTGGGGTGATAATGGGGAACAGTATCTCTTGCTGCTCTTAAAATAGGAAATGAGCACAAGCTGCTCCTCATCTCATACAATAATTGTCTAGATACTTTAAAAAAAAATACTTTAATTACATATTCTATTTGGGGGAAAAAGGGAAGGAGAGGAAGAAAAGATAAGATAGAAGGGGGCCCAAATGTCCATCAAAGGGTGACTGGATAAAGAAAATGTGGTGTATCCGTACAACGGAAGAAGGAAACCTTGTCACGTACTACCACATGGACAAACCTCGAGGACATTACACGGGAAGTAAGCCAGATACAAAAGGCCAAACGCTGTATGATTCCACCCATGTGAGGTACCTAAAGTGGTCAAAATCAGAGACACAAATAATTAAAAAATGGTTGCCAAAGGCTGGTGGGAGGGGAAATTAATGTTTAATGGGCACAAGGTTCTAGTTCTGCGAGTAGAAAAAGCCTGGAGGTCTACTGCACGACAGTGTGAGTATACGGAGCTCTACCGAGCTGCACACTTACAGATGTTTGAGACGGTGAATTTAGTGCCGTGTGAGTGTAGCCACAAGTAAAAGGAACACAGGCTTAAACACAGGGGAGTGGAGAGGTCACACACCAAGGGGGGGACAGGGAATGGGGGCTCTCTGAGGGGTGGGCACAAAAGTCTGGTCACACTGGGTGACTCGCTGGGATGACAGACTTTCAAAGCCCATGCCAGAGCCCTTTTAACCGCCATGACTACTACACTCAGCTGTTTCCCGGTCTCAGCTCAAAAAGAAACGTGGAGTGTGCTCTCCACGGACAGAGATTCCGACTGCTTTCACACCACAGTGAACGGCCCGTGCCCCAGCGGAGCTCAGAAAAGACCTTATCAATCAATCAATCGCACTAATCAAGTCAAAGGCCTCCAAAGGCAGTGGACTCCTACCTTCTGCTTCAGACAGGTTCTGGAGCGAACCCACATACACAGCACAGTCCAGTGGAGCAGCCACTTGTCATGGGTGGCTACTAAAGTTTAACTAAATTAATGAAAACGAATGAATATTAGCCTCAGTTCCTCAGAAGCACTTGTCATATTTCACGTGCTCAGCAGCCATGTGGCTAGTGGCCACCCCCTTGGAGAGCACAGGACATGTCCTCACCGTGGAATGTCCTGTTGCATAGCAACAGGACAGGCTCTATACCTGATACTACATGTGAGGAAGAGAGGCCTTCCTTGGACGTTGGGAACTTGGGGAGCACTAGTGATGACACACAACTTCGCTCTGCCTCAGTTTCCTCCTTTGAAAAATGAAGTTGGTATTAGCACTAACTTACAGGGTTGATGAGTGGGTTAAATGAGACCATACATTTAAGGGCTCATGCCTGGTATGCAGTAAGGGCTCAGTGAATGCTAGCTATTGTTTTGGTGAAGCGAAGAGGGTGCACCTGGAGCATGCATGCACACAAACACACACACAGGTGGCTCCTTGCAGAGGGAGACCATGAGTCACTCTCCTCCCCACTACCATCTGCCCCCACCCCTGGAAAGGGCAGAAGATTCTGATTAAACAACTGAAATGGACTGCACCTCCAGGTGGCCTACCAGGTACCAGGCACTGTGATCAGGCTCGGGTGGTCTGGGGTCCCTTCTTCCACCCGCCCATCAGGAGTCCACCCACAGGGAGCTGGGAGTGGGGACCATGTGTAGGAGCCCACATGAATGGGTGCAGCCCAGAACAGGCTCTGACTGAGCCCTCACAGGCCTTAGCAGGCTGTTCAATGAAGCAGTGAGGGATCGAAGGAAATGGCTGCCCGCACCAACAGAAGCCCCTTCAATCAAAGCCTTTCCCCACAGTAACAGACTAAGACAGCAGAGCCCAGGGGCCAGCTAGACCCTAGGAATGGTTCGTTTCTCTCAAAAGGCACACTTACATGCGATGACTCTCTGCCCCTTGCATATGTATATGTGGTTACATGTGTGCAGACATGCACGTGTGTGCGTTTGGACATAAACATGCATTTGTGTATGGGCCTATATACCTGTGCATATTTATGTACACAGACATGTGCGAGCATATACACATGTACATGTGGATATGCATATACACACATACATAGGCATACACATGTGTAACTGTGTGAACACATGCATGTTTATATGTATGGCTATGTACATGCATTTCTTTGTGTGTGGGCATATACACATGTATATTTATGTGTACAGCATATTGTCAAGTGACTCCAAGATCCTTTACTCATTTCAGATTTTTAGTGAAAAGCTATTAGAATACATCTCTTCATTTCTTTTTTGGGCTTGCTTTATTTATTTTCTCCCCTAGGTCTCTGGGTTCATCTCTGGGTTTTGTGAGGCTGCCCAACAGGTCGCTCTGAAAAAAGAACATGACCCACTTTGTTTAGTATCTTCCTAGGATGCTTCAGGGAGGGCACTGACAGGCCAGAGACCTGCTGTGCAGATCGGACACCAGCCACCAGGAGAGTCTGTGACCAAGATACGAAACCAGGCAGACCACCTGCCTCCTGCACGTGGCTTCCGAGGGAGGGAGAATGAGCAGATATGTGATGAGTTAACTACCCGTCACCACACTGAGCTCTTCCTGACGATTCTGCTCATTAAAATGAAAAAAGATCATGCTTTGGTCAATGAAAAAAGGGAGACGCTCAAAGGATGGCTGACTTAGTTAAGAGGCACACTTGCCTAAAGGGTTAGGTATTTTTAAAAACCCAATACATTTTTCTCCCAGGAAACACTCGCTTTGAACAAAGGGTTCTGAGACCAAAGAGGGTTGAAAACCACTGGCCTCACAAAGCCAGACACTGACCTGGAGCAGCGGTCTTGTTGAGGGAGGTGCTGCCCCCTCCTTCCTGCTTAGAAGTCACAGGGATGGGAGGAGGGCAGAGACTCGGCCTTCACCTTCCTCTTTCCTGTCCCTTAGAAGATGGGGGCAGCTGGAGGCCAGAGAGGGAAAGCTAAAGATCATCCTTGACCAGGCTCAGAGAAGCTCTTTGCACCCTGGTCCCCACCACTGAGCTGGCCCCTTACTAATACCAACGCCCTGTGAGGGGAAATGGGGTGGGGGGAGGTGGAGGCGGGCAGAGGGGCATAAATGGTGATGGAAGGAGACTGGACTTGGGGTGAACATACAATACAACACACAGATGATGAGCTGTGGAACTGTGCACCTGAAACCTGTATAATTTTATTCACCAAAGTTGTGCCAATGAAAAGAAAACAAGGAGGAGGAGGCTTACAGGCCCTACCTTTGTGACTCAGGCCCATGTTAGTCAGGCAGGGGTACGTCAATCCCATTCTTGGTCCCTTATGGGGAGCAAGGGCAAGGAAAAGCCATCCTGCCAGCCCTTTAAGGAAAAACTAGAGGCAATTCCCCCTCCTGAGGGGATGAGCTAAGGGAGCTGCACAGGCTTGGGTTAGAATGCCCACTGCCTTGTGCTAAGGACCTTGGCCTTGGGCAAATGGCTTCACCTCTCACAGACCAAATCTCCCCTCCCTGAAGGTTTGAGAACACTTCACAGGGTTGGGGCAGGAGAATGCCATGGCCCTTCCCACCCCACCTCCTGCCAACCATCTCTGCCCCAACAGACATGAGCTCCATGAGGTCAGACTGTTCGTCCACCGCTGTACACCCAGGAGCCAGAATACTGACCAGCATATGGAATCTTTCCCATCAATACATGGTGAATAAATCAATGAGCCAGACAGCAAACTGAAGCCCATGAGCAGCATGAGAAGCTGCATGCAAGGTGGGTGTGAGCCCACAGAGGGCACTTTATACAGCCTTGCCACGCTTGACTGGGGCAGCTTGGCAAGGTACTTCGTCTCTCTGTGCCTCAGTTTCCTCACCCATAAAATGAACATAATACTTGGATTTACCTCAAGGGCTATT
This sequence comes from Macrotus californicus, assembly GCA_007922815.1. NCBI lineage: Eukaryota > Metazoa > Chordata > Mammalia > Chiroptera > Phyllostomidae > Macrotus > Macrotus californicus. The sequence continues at coordinate 22,876 of VMDR010004706.1, forward strand.
GTTAGAGTTAAATGAATCATGAAAAAGCACTTAGCACCACGTCCAGCCCACACATGTGCTCGGCCACATAAACTGGTTAATGAAATGATGTCCATCCCAAATTGCCGTCTCCTGTTTTGGGTCCTGCATCACTGATGAGTCCCAGTGGCCAAGATTAAAATGCAAATGAATGCTCCTCATCTGCTCCTCGGCAGTAATTATGATGATCACATGATCACATCCACCCTTGCTTCTTCCTTTATATGATCTGATTTTCTCATTTGTCTTTTTAAGAATAAAAGGCGGTCTCCCACGGTGGCAGCACGTGACCACTTCCATTCCTTTCAATGTAATTTTCCCGTGCAGTGTTTAATCATACTGATAGAGAACTCACTTCTTTCTTTAACCAGTAACTGCTTAATGGTGTGCTCTTGCACGATTGCATCATTTATGCTTAAACGTAAGTTTTAAGGTGCTTTTAGGGCTTAGTTTTTAAAATTTGTTATGTAACTTTTTTCAATTTACTTTTTTGTTTTTTGTTATTCATTTACTAATATTTCCCAAGGTAGAGTACCAGTTGACCCCAGGGTCATCTTCATCCCATGTCTGTGAGACACAAAACAGATGACAAAAGGAAGGGCGGATGCACTGCTTTAAAAGGTTAAGACCAGGCTCAGTTCTGCTTGTTTCCTGATTTCACGTCTGCTTAAGAATGAGCTGTATTACAGAAGGCTCCAGTGGGACAGCTAGACCAGGAACTGGGTCTTCTGGGAGTACGAGGGTCAGAAATAAGGAACTTACTTTGCTGAGAAAAAGGGATGTTATGGGAACTCTCACATCCTAAAAGTCATAATGGTGAGAAAAGCTTCACTGAGCCCCCACTTGCTCTGTTGCGGGCTCTATGAGGACGGTCCATGGTTCCTCCTTGGTCCTCGCACGTCACTGCGCCTGCTGAACCATCTATAGAGCCATCACTACGATCTCACTGCAGGGTATGGCAGAGAACTTGTCACCAGCTGGGTTTCTCTATTAAGACCTCCTGGAGAACCAGCTGAGGCCAAAGGCAGAGGCCCTGTGCTCCCAGGTTACCAGAGGAGGTGGCACAAGAAGTTGAGGGTGGGGGATGGGGGATAGCTGCCTCCATCCCTCCCAGAGTAATCAGCAGGCCCAGAACAGCTGATGTGTTCAGGTTGCCATGGAGACCAGCAGTCTCCCTGGATGCCCCCACGACAGGACCACCTGGAACTGTCTTGACAAGGGAGCTAAGTGAGAACCCCTGCATCACACGGCAGTGGGGGGACTTTGTCCACAGAGTTGGTGGATTAGGCCCCCTATCTTCTTGCGGAGTTAGAGGGAGCACTCCAGCTTTCACTTTCTAGAGGGAAATGCTTTTTTTCCTTTTAAACTGAATATTCTAGGTAAAGGGAAGATGACTTTTCTTTTGGCATTACATTTCGTTTTTACTGCTTCTTCCAGCATTTCACAATTATTTAAATGAATGATTGCTAGTGAGCTAAAAAACACCTTGAGCAGAAGATGGGGATGATAATTTTAAAAACGGCAGGCAGCAACAAGAACCCTTAAAAGCATCAGTGTAATTGCATTCAAGAATAACCTCCGTTGACTTCCTTGTGCATTTTGAAAAGATGACTGATGGCAAAACCAAGTGCAAAATTTTAATGAATCAGTAGCTCTTTATGAACTGAGCTACTTAGAGGAATATAAAACCTCTGCTGTTTACATCCTGGGACAGGATTTCTGACCTGGGGGTCTGTGAGTCGGCTGAGACTGGGGTATGTGACTGCGTATTTGAAGGCGTTTTCTGAGAAGGAGGTATCTAGTTCTCAACTACATTCATAGGGGGTCCCTAAAATGTTAATTTTAGAGTTTACTTAATTTACAGCAAAGTTTCCCAATCCCGTTCCTTTTATCCCACTGAACATGTCAAAGCTCTGAAGGCACACTTTAGGGAGTTCTCCTGCCCCCACACTGTCCACGGACCACATGTCTCATCCTCTCTCTTTCTCTTCCTCTCCTCACCCTCATCTTGGGAATATATATATATTTTTAAAAATTAATATTGAGCACTGCACATGCCAGGCACTGTCCACGGACCACATGTCTCATCCTCTCTCTTTCTCTTCCTCTCCTCACCCTCATCTTGGGAATATATATATATTTTTAAAAATTAATATTGAGCACTGCACATGCCAGGCATAGTGCCCAGTTTTGGGACTATGAAGATAAATCAGACAGGGTCCATGTTTCCAGGTGCTCATAGAAAAGGACACATAACTGTATGATCTGATGTGTGTAACAGTTACTGAGATGCACATGGATGCATTCCCTAAAACTAACTCAAGCCCACCCTACGTCACAAACTACACGGCAAAAGATACGTGAAAGGTCTCATGAATGGCATTTTGCTTGGTTGTTTGCTTGGCTGGCTGGCTGGAACTTTAATAACAATGTCGAGGATAAAACCAGTTTTCTCAAATGTCTCAAATTCAGAGCCAGAAACCAGAATGGTGGTTACCAGGGGCCAGGAGGAGGGCTGGAAACAGGGCGTTAGCGTTTCGTGAGTAGAATTTCAGTTGGGGAAGATGAAATGAAAATGTTCTGGAGATGGCTGCACGATGAGAACGGATTTCACGGCAATGAAGCACACAAATTGGCTAAAGTGGTAAATTTTATGGAGTGTACATTTCACTGCACTTAAAAAAAAGTAGTCATGATTTTTAGGTACATATTTGGCAAAAAGAGAGGTTCCTGGAGTCTATCTCTGCCAGGCGGCTAGAGAAAATGAGTCTGCTGAGCGGAGGGTTTCACAAACCCTAGTGTGCATGCTCTTTTCCACACAGTGGTGTTCCTGTCACTGCTCCTTCCTCTTCTCGGGGGTGGTCTGCAGGGCTGGGCAGAAGCCCTGAGAGGCCCTCAGTAGGGTGGCTAGGTTCTGGACAGCCTCCTCTAACCAAGTCTGCACACTGGGCAGCGGCCCTCAGCACCCGCCTGTCTTGCCTGCTCCCTGCTGTGTCCTGGACAGTGTGGGCCCCAGACAGTGTCACATTTCCCTGACTAGCAGCCTGAAAAATGAGCCACCCAGGTGGGGGAGCTTGGACAGGAGAGTTACACGGGCCTCCTGGTCACCTCAGAACTTGATCTTGGTTATCACAGACTCCGCGCCCACGAAACCCGGGCTTACTGGCAGCTGAGATTATCTGGGGCAGCTCTTCATCTAGATTACCTGCCGATCGCCATCCCACAGAGGATCTGAAACTTCACATCTGCTTCAGGCTCGCATGTCTATCAGCAACGCTTGCTCTGGGGAGATGACAGCACCTAAATGATGCTTATCTTCAAGATTCTCCTTCGGGGTTCTGCAGCTACACCTCTGCTTTTGTTACAGCTTCTCTGTGCTGACATATCAGGACTGGGCTGCCCTGAAAGGGTTTCTGGTGCTGATCATTCCCCCCTGGTGGGATGCAGGAGTTGTCCTGCAGGGCTGGCTCCCAAGGGTGCAGGGGACCTTGCCCTCATTTTCCCTGCAGCTCTGGAGGATTTCACTTGCTTCTCTATCCTTCACCAGCTGCTGACACAGGCCCAAAGACTAGAACAAGCTCCCTAGCTCCCCTCTGCTTCGCTGTCTTAGATAACAGGCCCTCAGCCATTGGGTCTTTTAAGGATTTCGTCACTAATCTTACAAGGAGACCAAGAGACCCTGGCTTGCTTAGCATCTAAATAAAGGGACGCGAGGACATTGCCCACTTTTAAGAAAGAAGATCTGGGGTTTGTAATTTCTGCCTCCTATTTGGAGTCTGTCCCAGCAACACTCCATGGGAGATGGGGGTACCCACTGGCTGGGTTTGTGTGGCCTAGAGAGGAGCATGCTTGCACATCAACCCCAAGATAAGTCCCCATCCCCATCCCCATATTTTCCTTGTCTTTGCCCTCCTGGATATTGCTGCTTCTGGGTGCTGGGACAATTCCCTTTTGTTTTTGGTCCCAGGTTCCTGAGATGACACAGGGCTTCTGAGTGTCCTCTGCTTGTCTGGGAATCAGGACCCCTGGCAGGCCAGCCTTCTCACCTGGTCCTGTCACTCATGGTACGTGGTTCCTGGAGCCCTCCATGATTCTCTGTTCATCACTACAGCTCCACTGGATGTCTTCACCCTCCTCGGATTCTCTGCTGATTTCACATCTGGGCCAAGGGGTCCCTCGCCACCACCCTACCATGCCCATTTTGCTTCTCTAATCATTCCTTGGCACAAAGACCTCTCCCCCTCCCCTGAATTTCTGTCTCACATTCAGTCAGAAGTGAGAGAGAGAGAGAGAGAGCGAGCATGCGAGCATGCTTCGGTTCAAGGCTCAATGCCCCTTGCCATCCCTCATCCCCCCCCACACCCCTCAGGAAGAACCTCTGCTTAGTCCTAAAGGAAGTGTTGCTTTAGACCCAAAGAGGCTTTAATGCATTTAAATTATTTAATGGAAAGGGCGAGGTGGGGGGCATTTTGGCAGACCTGTCTGACCCTTTCTGGTGCTTTATCTGCCTGGCAAAATTAACCCTCACTAAATACTACATGTCATCCACAGGTCTGCCAAGTTTGCTGAACTTCCTTCACTAGTAATCAAATAGAAATGGGCTTTCTCATTATTTTATGGAATGTCTTCCATGCTCTAAAGAAATATTTGTGGCCAAATGCCAATCATTCTATAGGCGCCATTTTTCAACACAGATGAAATTGGCTTGTTCTTCCATTTTTCCCTGAGTCTTCACAGCAAATCCAAGGCCTACAATGAAGGTGACCAGTTGACAGAATCTCACATGCTGGGAATTCTCCATCTTGTGGTTCTAATTCTAGAAATATGATTATAATTCTAGAAAAACATAGAAATTTGATAGATTTTCTTAGAGATTATCTGTTTAGTCTTATAATCGTTATTCCACACGTGGATACAGAAGGACAGAAATCCACCACTGAATCTCAGGAGGCAGAGCTCGGAGCAGATGAGCCAGCATCCCACACCTCGGCATCATGAAACAAAAGCAGCTGTCCCACAAAAAGACTCATTCGAGAATGTTTGAGAAGCTTTGCCCTCAATAGCCAAAACTTGTACCCACCAACAGGATAATGGCTAAACAAACTATACTTCCACAACGGAAAGCCATGCAGCAACAAGGAAAACTATGCATGTAACAACCTAGGCAGATCTTAAAATCATCTGTTGGTGCTCTGGGTGGAATTTTGTCCCCCACACACCCTGATTTCTATGTTGAAGTCCCAACCAGCAAAACTTCAGGATATGGCCTCATTTGAAAATAGCTGCAGACGTGATTAGTTAAGATGAGGTCATACGGGAGGAGGGTGGACTTCTAATCCAACATGACCAGTGTCCTTTTAAAGAGGGGAGATTTAGACATAGCAGCCACGTGCACGGGAGAATGCCACCTGAAGACTGGAGTTAGGCTGTCACAAAACATGCGACTACCAGAAGGAAGGAGAGAGGACTGGAACACGCCCTTCCCCAGTGACTTCAGAGGGAGCCTGGCCCTGCCCACATCTGAATCTTGCACTTCCACCCTGCAGAACTGCGAGACAGCACGTTTCTGTAGTTTAAGCCTTCGACTCTGCGGTACTTCGTTACAGCACCCCTAACAAACTAATACCGTTGGTGACAGAGGCCTTATACAAAAAGTATATACCATATGGTTTCATCTACACTGAGTCAAACAAACAGGAGTGAAAAACAGAACAGCCTTTGGAGGGGTGGGGGCAGGAATGACTCAGAAGGGTCACCAGGGAACTTCTGGAGTGATGTTAACGTTCCATGATTATCCTGGCAGCGGCCTGGATGGCACTGGGTACGCATTTGCCAAAGATCATCAAAAGGTGTGGTTAGGATTTGTGTATTTCATTCTATGTAAAATTCACCACACATAAAAAGAACCATGAACACTAGGGGATACTATAGTCTCTGAAGTGTTTAAGGAGCGAGATGCTGGTATCCACAACTTACTCTGAAATGCGCATGGACAATAAAGACGGTTCGACAGAAGGCTAGGTGCACGGGGGACAAGCATGGATATGCGGTGAAGCAAATATGGCGAAACGTTAATTGCAGAATCTAGGTCATGCACACGCGGGCACACGCAATACATTCTTTTCCATTTTTCCATGTAGTTGAAAACTCACGAAATGAAATGTGGAAAACTGTTACTATGCCCACAGGCTGATCCCTTTCAGGGCTCCACTGTCAGTGGGCACAACGGTGTGACATTGTGACTAAGGATCTAAAAGCCAACTTAATGAAAGGCATTTTCAAAGGAAATTTAACTCTGAGAGAAAAAGGAACATTATGTTGCACTATGTTCTGCTTATGATAGGAAACATTTCCCCACTCCAACCTCTTTGTAAGACTAATTCCAGTTGTGTGAGATGCCTATTTAAAAACGGAGTAGAACATGGGTAGGATCGAGAACTTTTTCTTCATTTCAGAGATGTCTGTTCTCAGATACCCTGAGGACAACCCAAACCAGCCAACTCCATAAAATTAAACCGACACTCCGAGGCGAGTCCCCAAAAGGTACATTCTTCACAGCCTTGCATGGAGGGCTGGCATTGACAGCGGCCCTCGGAAGCAGAACCAGAAAACGAAACACACATGGGAAGAGTGTGAGATTCCCTGGGAGGCAAATCAACACCGTGCTCCCCAAGATGACAGCCGAATCCCAGGAATGCCGGCTCAACACGGCTCCCCGAAAGAAAAATCTCACACAAATAAGAGCCATGCCATGCTTTTTCCTCTTTGAGTAACCAGGTAACTGAATACATAAATTTAGTTGTTGTAGAATCAAAGGAGAATTCCAGCACTTAGTATTAAAGAAATAGGAATATAAATCAATTCAACTCTTCAAGAACCAAACGTCTTTTATTCATAATGTTATCATGCTTATTTATGTTTTGCAGAATAGGCACAGGAATGGGAAGAATGTAGTCCACAAAATGGTGAGAGAGAAAAAGAAAACAAAATGTCAGCAACCCCTTTTCTCTCCAAGAATCCACAAGGAGAGAACTACCGTTTCTGTATGGCAGGCAATGATACCGAGGTCCAGAGAGGTCCAGTGACTCACGCATTGCACAGTTATACGGGGGGCGGGACCAGGGCTCTAACCTAGGCCTCTGACTTCAGCCCCAGTGGGCAAAAAGGTTGGCTTTTAGGAAATAACTCTGCCCGTCAAAGCCAAGGTAGGCTCAGCAGAGGGGACAGCAAACTCAAAGTCCATGGCCAAGCTGCCTGGTGTGAACCCTCATGTACTAGCTGTGTGACCTGGGGCAGGTGTCTTACTCTCTGCTTGCTTCATTACGGGTTTCAGTCTGTATAACAGCCCTCATCTGATGGAGCCCCAAGCACGGTGCTTGGAACAATCCCGGGCACACTATCAGTAGATGGCCCCTCCACCGGTGCTGTCCAGCACTGCAGCCCGAGCCAGGGGTGGCTATCGAGCTTTAACTTTAAAGTTGAAAATTCAGTTCCTCAGTCTCTCCAGCCTACTTTTCACCTGTGGCTAGTGGCTACTGCATTGCCAGTGCAGATACAGAATATTTCCATCATCACAGAAAGCCCTGTTGGACCGTGCTCAGCTGGAGAAGGAAATGAATGCACCTTTCCCCGGGGAAGCCGGTGGCTCGTGAGTAAAAGGTTGGCTAACATGGGAGTGTGGTTCTTGGAGTCATCATCATCATCATCACCACCATCATCATCATTATAAAGTTTTTAGATGCTCCCTGTGAATTTTCTACTTAAAACAGTGAAATGGAATGCAGATGGCTCTAGTCAATGCAGCCTTTTTCCGACTCGATCTGTGTCCTCCATTAAAAGAAAGGGGCAGGAAAGTAAAAAGAGATGAGGAGGAAGGGAAAGAGAGAGGGACGGAGAAAGGAAGGGAGGTGCATAGGGAGACGGTGTGTGAAGAGAGAAAAGGGACGCTACCTTATCATCCAAAGCCAACACATTGTCCGTATTAACCCTGCCGTTTTATTTCCTGCATTCTGATGCTTTGACTCCTGGGCCTTGCTGACTGACCCTGGAGGGACTGCCCAGTTCCTAGAGACAGTCAACAACTCACCTGCTAGCATCCCTGCCTTACCCACTCCTGGGCCAGGTATCAGACAGCCCTAGCTCTGGAGCTCCGTAAAACTTTCAACTCATCTAGTCCTAAACCTACCTGACTTGCCCATGTTTTCCTGCGAAACCACAAAATTCTTCCCTCACTCCCTCTGCCTCCTGACCCACCTAGGTGCTTCCCCAGGTGCCCTCCCAGTGAAACAGTGTTCCCCCTCCTCTTGGGAATCGTGAATAACCTTTTCAGTGGCAGTGGTCTGCTGAAATGTAGGCCTCGCCATATCTGAATAATAATAAAATCTACGTTTTAAACTACTTTCAGTCCATCATACCCAGTCTCACCATAGGAAAACTCTAGTTTATGCAACTATCAATTTTTCAGCTGTATTATGTTATTCAGCTGTGCTATGCTGAGTACTGAGGATATGTAAAAAGAAAAAAGAAAAAATCCACCTGTTCTTTTACACTTTGGGGGGATGAAACAAAAGAGTCTGTCTTATAGGACCATGTGGAGCAGCTCAAATTCAGCTATCAGATGAGCAGGTAAACCCCTGTTTTGCAGATGAAACCTCTTGCCCAAGGTCACCAACAGGGATAAAGCTAAGATTTGAACCCAAACATTCTGACTGATGCCTGTCCAGTATATTTGTTTCAGGCCATTCCACATTCACCTAAAATTGAAAGAAACTAATAAATGACTTAGACTCTTGCTTGTGGTCTGCTAAACCTCCGCTATTGTGTATATTTTAATTAAAACAACCATTAAGATCTCTTCGCTCCGAGCAACTGCTGGAGTTGAGCTTACTAATAATAATGGTTTTATTAATAATAATTAATGGTCCGGGAAACCATTTCTAAAGCTAGGCACTTCCTAACACCTCACCAGGGAAGAGACCAGGCTACTGGAGGCCTCTGGTGTTCTGAGTAAAAGGTGTGTAGCATGTCAGTAGCTGGTCTGACCACCTCTGCTCTTCAGGAGTTCTGTCCTTGCATGAAAAGTACAGGGTTGCTGACAATTTCAAGACAGGAAGGCAAGTTTGAAAAGCAAGCACCCAGAGTGCAGCAGCATGGTGGCCTTGGTGCTGAGGGGGGCTCAAGACTTGGCTGCAAAGGTGCAAAAGAGCCTTTCACCTGTGAGAAAGCAGGGCTGTATGGTGGCGGTTGAGGGGAGGGGACATTAAAAATCTTCGTTTTTCAAGTTTCATCATATAGAAAAAGGCCTTTCTCCCTGCATTTTGGATATTGGTTGGGAAATTAGCTTTATGTCAGTTTTAAACTTGCATTTAAAATTTACCTTTTTCCAGCTTCCTGCCTTATAATCTATCACGCCAGTGAGTGTTTGGGGGACAGCACTATCTGCAGAGACTACCCACATCTTAAAAACTGCCACCGTCACTAAGTACATTGCAAAAATATTTACTTTTCAGGAAGGTGCAGACTGTGTTTGGGAAGGAGTGTTAGGTATTATCTGATATGTGTGTAGGCGCCGGTGTGTGGATGTATACCTATACATGTATATACATATATTCTCAAGTACTATATATCCTTGAGCATGATATTTATGACATTTTCCCCTGCTCATGCATGCAATATTTAAAAATGAAAATTCAATGAGCTGCTGGTTTATCTTTATTGTCAAAAACCATTTACTAAATCAAAATCATGACAAAGGTTTTATTGATGTAGGAGTTATGGGTGATTTCCGCCCCCCCATTTTTTCAAAGTTTGAATAATGAATTATAATACTTGTGTAATTTTTTAAGTTAAAGCTAATATACTTATATGCCTACTTATGTATATGACTCTTCAGAGACTTTATCTGAAATAATTTCATGGATAAACCGCTGCCTTCCAAGGGATTATACATTTACAACTCTACCTTTATGGTCTCAACACAAATTTGTTTTTAAATATGACCAGTTGCTAATTAAGGCCACATGAAATCTTCTAAACCCTCAATTCTTAAACCTGCAGCAAATGTTAAGACAAAATCCAAACACATACAGCTAAACTATACTGTATTTAATCTGGATATTTAAAAAGTAAGGCTTTTACATTTTTTCCAAGTTTGTGTCACTTTATCCAGCTCACAATCTGTCACCAAACAATGCAATGCTTAATAAAGCAAATGCAGAAAAACCCCAGATAAGGACAAACGATGAATTTGCAGAAAGCTCCATGAAATGGAAAGATAACCATTAGGAGCATTTGGGCTGATTGTGTTGTTTTGATTAACTATGTCAGAATCCACTTATCTACTCCAGGAAACTTTTATTCGTAACTGTGTGTTTTAAAGAAATTGAGTCTGAAATGATTAATAGTTATGCTCAATTGGCGAGCAATGGAAATTGTCTACGTGAAAAGTGATTTGTGAGCGAGGAACACTCAACCACATACACGTGGGGAGGGTCAGCACGGCTTTTTGGTAAAGGCTCCCTCTCCCTTATCCACTTCAGGGACAAGGTATGTGCCGTATCCAATCAGTTGTTTTAGGTGAGCAGAACTACCAGTCAAAGATGATACATTTTGCACATAAATGTGAACCCTTGAATAGTACTTTTAAGACTTCTTTCATGTTAACATTCTCAACTTGTTCTATACAACACATGCCATGTTTTAAATACTTAATTAAAATAATTATTACAAAGTGTCTACATGTTTCACTGGAGAACCAATAAAAATGTGATTTCTACTTTGTCACCAGCATAGTCACTTCAAGATATTTAATTAGAACAAGAGACGCTAACAATGCGCCACGTTACCTGAACATCTACTTACCATCGTGATGGCAGTTCATGTACTTCAGTGAAATCTGTGCTGGTGAGAGCAGGGGAGTGCGTGTACCTGCATCAAACCATCTGGAGGCTTGGAGGAGCAGTTCTGAGCTAACTCTGAAGCCAGGTGGCCTTGGGCAATGGCAAGGGTGACTCTATAGCATCAGATAGACTTGGGCTTCACTTATTGTTGGCCATCTAAGGGTAAGTGACTTAGCTGCAGTTTTTCATCCTTAAAATGGGAATGACTCTTCTTACTCCTTAGGGCTTGGTGAGGTTTCAGTCAGTCACTGAATGTAAATAAGTCAACCAACACAGGAGGGACCTGATACTCATTCTTTTACAAAGTAGAGAATGAACATGCATAGGAACACGGAGCACAGAGTGGCTCTGGTAAGGCGACTACATGCAGCCTGCTTGCAGCTTCACACTGGACTATTGATGAAGTCAGTAAAAGTGCGTGGGGCTCAGGGTCAGGGACCAGGATGTCTGATACACCTGGCCTCATCTCCTCGCTTTGTCCCCCACTCTCTGTGTAATCATGCACAAAATCCCTGTAACCTCATCCACATTCAGTTTCCAAATCTGGAAAGTGGGCGTAACAGCGTCAACCTTTTAGGACTGCTGTGATGATCGGTGGGTTAATCCACGTGAAGTGCCACTAAACAGGAATATTGTCTGACCCATCCTAAGTGTTCAGGAAAAGCTACCTTTGATTAAATTAGTCATTTTTATGCCTTAGACAACGCAGCCTTAAGTGTTTTTAGTAATCTGGGGTGCGAGTGAGCTAAATCATTATGAAGTTCTCCAGGTACACATTAGCATGAAGCTTTGCCGACAAACCCTGTGTGTTATTTTTCTTTAACTAAGTCCCTGACTCTTTCTTATCAGAGCTGAGGGCTTCTAATTGCTGCTGTCATCCTTCAAGTTTGGGATCCAAAACAATCTGCTGCTTTCCATTTCTTCAAAACTTCATTCAGTTTTGTATTGCTATCAATACACCATTTTAAAGATGAGTCAAGACCTCCCTGACCTGAGACACAAGCAACAGCCCAAAACAACAACATCTAATTGCAACAACAGGAAAAGCATAATTGTCTGTGGACTACACAGATAGATGATAAATAACAGAAAAGTGAGTTAGTCACATCAGTAACGGTAATAGCTATGCAGATCACAACACTTGTTGACATGTAATACATGTTAGGAGTTTGTGTAAACATATCCTTGAGAGGTTCTAACTCTTCTCACTTCTCCCTTCAGTTTGAAAATAAATCTCACATTTCCTCTTCTGCATTTCTTTAGTGGTTAACCAGAGTGTTTTGAGGAACTCTTCAAAGTCATGTGTTTCTTCTAGTGGGATGCAGCCTGCTCTACTGCCTTGGGTGGCCTTTCTCTTTACTCTTTCAGCGTTGGAAACAGAACTGCTTGTCCTTGAGCTGGGCAGGGACGACACAGGGATACATAGGCACTTTCAAAAACGGCTGCTCAAGGAATAAAAGCAGTGACCAATATTCAATGTTTAATAAAAGGGTGTTCTATTTGAATGTCTTGATTTTGTCTTTCCTCGAAATAGTTTTGATAATTTACACATGTCACGACTTTTTGAAAATTTGAAGTCTTTCAGTGAAAATGTGGTAAAGTATGATGTGATGCAGCTGGAAAGTCTATGAAGTTACTTTCATTTCTGAGTGAGGTTTAGGTTGGTGTGGAAAACCGAAACAGATTCCTGTGGTGTGTTTGTCACAGTCCAGGTGAGCCTGGCTAAAGAGAACAGCACAGTGAGAGGGCCTTCATTAAGTCAACAGTTTTTTGTATCTCATGTACATGGCAGCCCTAGGTATTAAAAAAAAATGATTGACACAGGTTCTCCTAAGGGAAAAAGGGACATAAGTGAGAAAGAGAAAGATAAGTGAGCAACTACATTTTGGTATTGTTGGCTCTGATAAGGAATATACCTGCCAAGGGCTCCTTATGGTTACTTGGGGCCAAAATCATAACCAGGGTCCAGCAGTGGTCACTAACAGAGGCCTCTCACACACACAGAATTTCAGGGAAAAGCCACAGGCTGAGCTGACAGCCTCCTCTCACTGTGGTCCAGCTGCCTGAGCAGACCCTTATAAAGGAGTTCCTGGAATCATATTTTAACCAATGGGTGGAGATCTGCCCTGTTCAACTATATTCTCATTTGCATCTTTACTGACCAATCACAGCATCTCCATAACAAGAAAGAACACCCAAGACAGCGTTATTTGGACCAGTCAGACTGTGAAAATTTGGATTCCTCATTTGCATAAAAATGGACCAACAGGGACTAGGACAGAGACTTCATAAAAAGTGCCTTCCCTTCTGTCTTCATAGAGCACATTTTCAGTTTTCACTGCAGGCTGCATCTCCCCAGTTTGAAAACTGTTCATCTGAATAAAATTTGTCCTTTTACTTCACCACAGACTGGGGACTCTTGTTGGCATCAGATTGGTGGCAGCAGACTTTTGATGGCAGTATAATGTGTATAATTATAGAATCATTTACTGAAGTCACATTGATACTCCTATTATCAAATACAATTATTTGCCTTACTAAACTGATTTAATAGCAGTCAGGAAAAGGTTATACTTAGCTTGTGGCACGACATATAATCTACACATCTTAAACCATACATCGGTACATCTTAAATCTGTGCAGAATCCATATATATATCTTAAACGTCAGTAACTTTTAATAAGTTTTATTACTTTTATAAGACTTAATTTAACTTAAAATTTTTTAAATTAATCAGATGGAACTTTTTTTTAATCTCTGCATTTCTTTTTAGTTATGTGGGCAATTTCTGTAGAATTAGCCAGTGAGAAAACAGGCGGGCAGAAAGTCACTCTTCCTCAAATACCGGGTCACACTTATTTCAGTGTTTTTAAAAATTCTGTTCACATCTTTAACCTAACAACAAGTCTCCTAGGCATGCGAACTGTGATACATTGAGGCGTTCAGTATTCTTCAGTTAAAGGCCTTATAAAGGGAGAAAAATAATAGAATCTTAAAGTGATTGGAAACATCTTAGCCTTTATAGATAAAACATAAATTGCAGATATGCAAGCTAAACCAACATACACCTATACACACTCAGAAATCTATAAATATGATTGAGAAATGACTGGATATTTATAACAATTCTTCTGGGTGGTGAGATTCTTTTTTCCCTCCCTCCCTCCCTTCCTTCTTTCAATGACCGTGTATTATTTTTAATAATTAGGAAAAAACCCCTTCTTTAAAAAAATATGTACTCCAAGAAGGCAGATCCCTAAATCATTCTTTAGTATTATTATTTTGCTCAATTATTAGCATACTGTACCTCTGTGGGAAATTAACACCTTAAATTGCCCCCCCCCCCGAAAAGATTCTACAACTATAGTCTTGGTGAATTCCTTTAAACAATGACACTAAGATTATATGTGGCTTTAGCTTTTATTAGAATCCCTTTTATCTTAAAGTGAAAATGGGAAGATACTGAATTCTTCAAGCCATCTGCTGAATTACAAAGCATCCTGGACCCGTAAAGCAATGGTAATTCTTATGGAATTGTGGATAAAAGCTGGCAGCCACTACTTTTGTGAATGAAGCACATTTCAACTCCTCTCAACCCCCAGGGTGGTCTTGACTCCATCATCTTGAGATTTACGGTTTTAGGAAGTTGATTTTATGAGGATGCTCCTTCCTTGGTCTCTGAACCAATCTGGTCCTCACCAAGATTTTCTTATAACCTTATAACTGCATATTTCATACCATCTGCTGCTTCCAGAAAACTTTCTCCAGTAAAAGCACAGTGTGAGAAATGCTTCCTTTATGGCATTTTCCACTGCTCCTTCTGAAAACATATAAACATACCATATACTACACATACTCACCACATATTACACACACACTCTACATACACGTACACACAGACCCCATTCCACTCTACATATACACATGCACCACCTTCCACATGCAAACATGCGCCCACCATATATACCACATACTCTATATTTACACATGCCACACATACCCTATATAGGTCACACATTCTAAACACTCACCACACACACATGAGCACTCCCTATATACATCACATACTACACACACACACACACACACACACACACACACACACACACACACCCAGAACTCTCTGCCTGGATACCCAGCCTATCCAGTGCATGAGCTAAATCTGTGCCGCAGGACAGGAGACACTGATGTACTTACTACGTATATAAGGCTTCCAAAATGCATCAAATCCCACCTTACCAGTACTGAGCTTCTCAACGTAAAATTTAATTTAAAACAACTATTATTGTCCAGATGATGAAACAATCACTGTTCCTCCATTATAAAAAATATAAAATGATTAGGTTAGCCCTGGCTGGTGTGGCTCAGTGAACTGAGTGCCAGCCTGTGAACTGAAGGATCACTGGTTCGATTCCCAGTCAGGGTACAAGCCTGGGTTGCAGGGCCAGATCCCCAGTAAGGGGTATGCGAGAGGCAGCCACAGGTTGATATTTCTGTCCCTCTTTCCCTTCCCCTCTGTTTATAAGTAAATAAAATCTTAAAAATAAATAAATAAATAAATATATAAATATATATATATATATATATATATATGATTAGGTTAATTAAAATTGTTTCCCATCCTTGAATTTGTACGTACTATATCATCATCTATATTATTAAAAATAATATATATTTTCTCTAAAGATTTTGTAAAGAATTGGTGAAGTTAAAGGATCTGGAAAATCTCTTTCTAAGATATATGGAATTATGTTCTTATGATATAAAGGGAAATAAAACTCTGAAGGACTCCATACTTGAATTAACTAGGGCAGGGACTACAGCCTTTCTTGGGAGTACAAAAGTCATATTTATAGGCAGTATTACATTAAAAGAACATTATATTTAACATCAAAGGAGACCTTCATGCTTGAGAACTCCAAGTTAGGATTAACTAAACTCTGTAAATTATTCTGTGTCTATAACATAATATAAAATGCTGATTCCAAATTTTCAAAATGTATGGGTTTTTTTTAAACCATGCTCAAAACTTTGGCTTATAATTTTTATGTAATTCAATAACACACAGAGAACAGTTTTATGTAAAATACTAGAACTGAAAACTAAACTAAATCTAAGAACACTGGTGATGCAACATGTTCACAAGCATCTCTGTGCTGATTTTCTGTTTGAAGCTGGTGAGGGAACAATAATCCAGGGTCAAGTAAACCCAGAAAAAGGTGGCTAATGGAAATGCAGTTCAAGAGCCCCGGTGACCCCAGAACAGAGGCCATGACAATGGCAGAATGTCTGGCATGGTTTGCCAGGGGCTAGAAACGCACAGAGTACACGGGAAGAATGGAAGGTCTCTATGTCACATGTTCACCTGTTTACATCGTGTGGTTTCCAGAAGCTAATGACTGACAGTTTTTATTTGCTCTTTTCTCTTTTTTTAAAGTGAGAACATTTAAGTTTTACCCCCTTAGTAAATTCAATTATATAACACAGTGTTATCAACTGTAGTCACCATGTTTTACATTAGCCCCTTAAACCTTATTCATCTACGGCTGAAAGTCTGTACCCTTTTACCAACCTTTCCCTATTCCCCCACTCCAGCCCCTGACAACCGTGTTCTACTTACTCTCTGTTTCTATGAGCCTGACTTTCTTTTTTTTTTAGATTCCACATATAAGTGACACCATGCAGTGTTTGTCTTCCCGTGTCTTGATTTATTTCACTTAGCATATGCCATCCAGGTTCATGCAGGTTGTTGCAAATATCAAGATTTCCTCCATTCTCATGGACGAAAAAATCATATTTTTAGACAGTATACACTGAAAGAACATTATATTTAACATCATCCATTCATGCATCGATGGACACTTAGGCTGTTTCCGTATCTTGGCTATTGTGAATAATGTCATGAACATGGGTGTTCATACGTCTTCAAGATCCTATTTTTATTTCCTTTGAATAAATACCCAGAATGGAATGGCTGAATTATGTGTTGGCCCTAGTTTTGATTTTTGAGGACCCTCCATGTTGTTTTCCACAGTGGCTACACCTATTTACTCTCCCATCACAAGGCTTCCATTCTCCACATCCTCATTGACCCTTGTTATCTTTTATCATTTTGATGATAGCAATTTTTATATGTGTGATGTGTATTTCATTGTGGTTTTAATTTGCATCTTCTTGATGACAAGTTAGGCTGAGAACCTTTTCTTGTACTAGTTGGCCATTTATATGTCTTCTATGGAAAATTGTCTATTCAGGTCCTCTGCCCATTTTTTTTAATTGGAGCTTTTTGTTTTGTATTGAGTTGTATGAATTCTTTATATTCTTTATACATTTTGGAGATTAACCACTTGTCAGACAAAAGATTTACAAATATTCTCTCCCATTTGGTAGGTTGCCTTTTCACTTTGTTGATGATTAGAAGCTTTTTAGTTTGATGTAATCCTACTTTTTAATTTTTGCTTTTGGTGTCAAGTTCAAAAAATCATTGTTATGTCTGATGTGAAGGAGCTCATTCTGCATGTTTTCTTGTAGAGTTTTATAGTTTCAGATCTTACAGTCAAGTCTTTAATCCACTTGGAATTGATTTTTGTGTACGGTATGAAATAGGGGTATAATTTCATTCTTTTGCATGTGGCTGTCCAGTTTTCCCAGCACCATTTATTTAAAGACATTGTCCTTTCCCCATTGTATATTCTTGGCTCCTTTGTTGAAAAGTGACTGTATGTGTGGGCTTATTTCTGGGCTCTTCATTCTGTTCCATATGTGTCTGTTTTTATGACAATATCATCCTGTTCTGATTATGATAGCTTTGTAGTACAGTTTGCAATCACAAAGTGTTTTTATTTGTTTTTTAATTTTTTGAAAAACATGCCTTCTAAAAAATCTGCTCTTCGTATTAAGAAATACATTTGCACGAAATCAAATTGATTACAGAAAATAAATCAAGGAAGAACGCCAAACATTTTTAAAAGAAGGGTACCCAACAGGAAAGTATTTTACTTGTCTACAATAGTATCTACCCACAAGAACAGTAAGTGTGCTTTAAGTTGTTTTTGTTCATTCTTGGGTCAAAAATGGAATCAAAACTAGGGTGTCTTACTGATAACTCAAAAGAAAGTCGATGGAAAGTAAGCATTTATGGAGTACCTGCATGGAGATCAGCATTGTGTTTGGGGCCTTTGAGGATCCACTGCACTGTCCAACATGGTGACCCTGTTCTCAGAAGCAAGGATTGGGAGGGGCAAAAGCTGTCAGTTTAAAAGCTTCCAAGCCAAACTGGTTGGAACAATATTGCAGCATTAAACAAAAACCAAAACCTATTGCCAAAAGAAGCCATCTGCATTTTAGCCACATACGTGGCACATAGCACAGCATACATTTACTGATAAATAGGAGCTAGTGTTTATTACACATTATTCCCCCCAAAATTCAAAGCAGCAAAATTAAAAATAATTCTCCTAAGAAATTGAAATAGTAACTTCCACAGGATCACAGTGAAGGCCAGTACGACCTGTAAAAAGTGCTTTAAAAATTGGAAAGCACTAGGCAAATGTCCACTTAAATAGGTCTTATGGATGGGGACCTGAGAACTGTGGTAAGAAATGAATGAACACAAAGGTCAATTAAGAAAAGGATTCTTTGATCATCAGAAGTTTCCTCACTGGTCCTTCCAGCAGCAGGTGGCCTAAGGTATGCACACCTGAGCATGAGCACATTCCAGGCGCCCAGCCTCGGGGCTTGCAGGGCCCCTCTCCACCCGTTTGAGGCTGCCTGGAACACACAGATGCCACTTTTCCTGCCACTTCCCACTCCCGGGATGCTCTTCTGGAGTGTAGCCAAACGGGTTCCGACAGAACTACAACACAACCCTCAGGCTTCTCCAGGATTCCCCAGCGAAGGACAGGAAAGTCGAGGCTGCTCTGGGGAAGCCACATGGCCTGGCTGGAAACGGCGCTGCCAGGTAGACAGACATGTGTCTCCTTGGTGCTTAAAAACACATCTGCTCACAATCTAGATGCTCACCATGGACACGACTCTGGTGTCTTTAATGGCACAGTACCGCCCTGGCGTCTGAGCACTGTGATGTGTGGCCCTCTCCCAGCAGTGCCTCTGAACTGCTTCCCAAACACTCCACTGCCTCACGGACAACTTTTCCCCTTTATTTCATATGTAGACAGAGACACACATACATATATACACACGTGTGTGTCTATGTCCACACACAAACACACATGCATATAAAATTTTACAATGTGTGTGCATACACATTGTTGGGGCTCAGGGCAAGACACCCAAAATATGCCATAACAGCATACTGATTATTTTGAATTAAAGTTAAGTTAGAAACAGCTGGTGAAGAAGGACCAGCTGACCCTCCTCTCTACACCCCTGACAGCAGGAGGTAACTTTCCCACGTGAAATGTACCCTCCTGGCCCCCACAGATAGAGAAACATCCTGATCACTGCAGATTGGGGATTTGGAGCCGAAAGTCCTGTATAAACAAACCTTGTTATCTCTTTACTAATTTACTGCCCCAAGCTCAGGATCTACTTAGATTCCTCAGTAAGGACACAAGCTAAATTTCTTTGTCCCATTAATTCCACACTAATTTATTTTTTCTTTGTCTGAAAAGTATAAAAATTGCCTGCTTTGGTCATTTCTTTTGCTCCTATATCTATGAGACCTCTGTGTGTCCAAAATTAAAATTTGTTTTTTTTTTTCTCCTGTTAATCTGTTTATGTCCACTTTATTATTAGACCAGACAAAAGAAATGAGAGGGACAGAGGGAAACTTTCCTCTTCCCAAAAAACACACATCATAGCTTCCTGTTTGCTCCCAGCTGCTTTTAACACTTCCATTTTATTCCATGTAGGAAACAGAAATATTTAGGGAGTAAAAGTATTCCTTCAGGCTATGGCTAATCAAGAGTAGAAATAAAAGTAACCCAGAGTGGAATGCAGTAACATCTGCAAATGATTTAAAAATGCATCACAAAGGAGGCGGCAAGATGGGTGGGTAGGTGATAGAAGCGTGAGAGGAAGCAGCGTTAGCTATGGTAGAATCTAGGTGGCGGACACATGGTGTTCGCTGTACAGTTCTCCGTGCATTTGAAAATGGTCCTAATAACATGTTGGAAGACAAGGGAGGGTAGAGGAGGCTTTTTCTTCTCAGAAAGCATCGGAGGGCTGTCACAGACACCAGGCTCTGTGTATTCACCAGTTTAAACATTTTTTTTTTTGTCTAGCATTTTCAGATTTCTATAAGGAGTATGAAAAGTGCTGTCAAAATTAGCAAAGTAAAAATTGTTATAATATAAATGGAATTGATTGAATGCATTTCAGATCTCCGAGCTTAAACAACAGGACAGTGGTATAACGTGCCCAGCCCAAGGACACAAACCAGGGACTGGCACTCACTCTGCAAAGGGCTGGACAGGAAGAAATTCAGCTTGAGGGCTGCACACCTCCATCGCAACTCCTCAACCCTGCTGCGGTAGCAGGGAAGCAGCCATGGACCAAACGCCAGCCTATGCATGTGGCCGTGTTCCAATAAAACTTTATGAATACTGACATTTGAATCTCATATAATTTTCACATGCCAGAAAATGTTACTTGTCTTTTGATTTTTTCTTTTTTTTTTAAATTACTTTATTGTTGTTCAATTACAGTTTGAATTTTCCCCCCATCCCAGCCAATCCCACCCCCCTCCCCCGCTCCCCCCCCCCTTGGTTATGTCCATGTGTCCTTTAATCATTTAAAAAATTGTGAAGACCCTTTCTAGCATGTGGGCTGTATGAAAAAAAAAGGTAGTGGGCCAGACATGGCCTTAAAGCCATCTTTTGTGACCCCCCCATGTAAAACCACAGGCCCTTGGCCACATCTGGTACCAGTTACTAATGGCACATGTGCTTACCAACAAGAAGATCAAAGGATGTCATTAATCCCAATTTTCCCAGAAAGACAGCAGGCCTACCTCAGCACTGAGGAATGCATTGTTAATGATGACGGTACCTGGCAAAGGAAAGGCAAGAGCCCGCCTGACCACTCCAGCATTACCTCTAACACCTCATGGAAAATATGCCCAGAAATCTCCCGGGGATTCTTTTGAAGTGATACTCATCTCTCAGAGACTCCTCTCTTCCTACATTCCAATATTCTCCTGTGTTCTGTGGACACTCTCACATGCCACAGCAATCAGGTAACAGCTCAACTTTCAGGCGACCGGCCTTTTAAACTACGCACAATACGGCTGACCCTTGAACATGGGTTTGAACTGTGTGGGGCAACTGACATGGCGATTTTTTCCCATGCATATATTGAAAAAGTTTTGGAGGTTTGTGACAATTTGAAAAACTCACAAACCTTATCATTTCCTTAAGAATATTTTCTTCTCTCTAGCTTACTTTATCAGAATAAGACAGTATATTTTATATATACATAAAGCACATAAAATGTGTGTTAATCAACTGTGTAGGTTATCAGTAAGTCTCCTGGCCAACAGCAGGCTTTAAGTAGTTAAGTTTTAGGGTGGTCAAAAGCTGTATGTAGATTTTCAACTGTGCGGTGTTGAGCACCCTTAACCCCTGTGTTGTTCAAGGTCAACTGTACATATAATCTGTGTATGAAATCGTGAGAGATTCCATGCCCTCTGCCGGGGAGGGGGTTGTTTTTACTTAGCATTCAACTGAAATGGCTACTTTTTTCTGCCTCTCTGCTTGTCCTGGGGCACCATTCTAGCAGAGGTTTGCACTGGGCTGGGTCTTTGCTGCCCAGCGAATGGGCTCTCAGGCCCTGCCTTTCCTCACACCACTGACAAAGCCTCCAGGTAGTCTAACCTCATGACTCTTCCTTCCTTTGCTATTGATTCTGTTTTTCCTAATTACGAAGTCATACGTGCCCAATGAAGAAAGCATGGGAAAGCCCAAAGGGAAAAATCACCAGTTTTCAAATGTCTTTTCTCCTTTGAATAACCAGGGCAGAGGCTGGTAGCACCAGTAATGAACTCCAGCCAGCTCCTGGCAGTGGGCATAGGGGCACAGCCCTCCACTCAGACGGGATGTACACAAGAGGGGTGCTGTGACAAGCTGTCACCCACGGTGAGTGGGAATGAAAAGTACCCACTGCATGCAACATAAAAAGATCAGACCTTTTTTTCCTTAAATAATGTTTTTAACAAAGGTCTCTCTGACTGTTCTCTCTCTCTCTCTCTCTCCTTTCTTACCTTTTGCTCTCATCACTCTCTCTGACTCTCCTCCCTCTCTCCTTCTCCTTTGAGAGATAGGGTTAGATAGATAGATACTTTAAAATATTTCCATGCCTCTACCTGACTTTCCAAAGGGTAAGCACTTCTGAAATTCATCAGTCTGTTTTTAAAAGGCCTGATGCTAATCCTTGGCTCACAGCTGCTCCATCCCCAAGGGGAAGAAAATTACTTAAAAATCTCCTTTGAGAGGGAGACCTGCATAAATATGGAGAGGTCACTGGTCTGGCCCCAGTGACTACCTTTGTTCCAGAAAGGCTAACCTTTAAATGGACCCCTTAGGGATTTCCTCGGATATTTGTCCCCACCTGCCACAGAGGGCTCCCCTCTGTGCATCCTTTTCACGGGCAACACCCATACCCAGTCTACATAAAGGAAAATCTTCTCATTCAGGCTACTGCAAAATGTCAGAATTCCATGTAAAGGTGGAGTTTGAAAATTAAATAACATGTTTATCGTTTTAAGGAGGCAAATTAATATTCCTCAAACAGAGGAAAATTATTCTGGAATTTTTGAAGTACAGTGAATGAAAGAACTTTTCATCCATTATTAAAACTAAATAGTGCATGCAACTGCATATTACCTTCCTCTTCCAATTTCCAAGTGGGTCCAGAGAAGAAGACATATTATTTGACCCTCAGGGAGACTGATATTGGTAATGGTGCTTAATATAAATCGTGCACAGAAAACAAACTTGTGATTGGTTTGCAAATTTAAAATCAAGCTACCCTACCAAGGACTAAATGCAGGACCGGATGACACAACCTGTGTTGGTGATGTGGCGTCTCTGAGGTTAACGTTAAAAGGTGTAAGAGCTCTCAACTGCTTCTGGCTTCTGGCAACCACGTGAAAGTCAGGCTACAGGTTCAGCTTATTTCTCACGTTCTGGAAGGCATGCTATGTTGCTGTGATGTAAGTTGTGGTGAATGGAATAATAACAGAACACAAGAGAAACCATATAAATTCTTGTTGGGAAAAAGAGGGGGACAAGAATAGGCTGTGCTTTTTACTTCTAAATCCTGGGTGGGGAGGGGCAGTGGGGGGGGGGAGCTTTAAAACAATAGGGCGCTGCAATAAGAAGTTATGTACATTCTTTCACTTAATGTGCACACATCCCTCAGGCCGTTCTCATGATCTCATTTTGCAGATCAGAAACCAGGGCTTCTGAGAAGTTAGGGAGGCATTAGATACTGCCCCCACACCAAGAATTCTCAGGAAATCCCAAATTTGAAGAACCAGAGGTGACAAGGAGCAGATTTAGAACAGGAGACCAGATCCCAGTATGGCAGAGGGTGTCTGACCTGCACTGAGGGGCAGGTGACCAGGAATTCCCTCCTGGGCTCTCGGGCCAGCCTTAGCCCCCAGGGGCCGGTGGCTTCTTTCCTCTAGGCGGGCTCAATGTTTCAGTCATCCTGCAGGAAAAGGGATGCAGGCTGCAGTCCAGGTGCTGGTAAAGCTTGGTCTCCTCCAGTGCAACCTGGGCCTTTCCTCCAGCTTTGCAGTCAAGAAATGAAAACAAGCGAATAGCCACAGAAACAAAAAACAAAGAGCAAAAACAACTATGCTAAGCATCCCCTCACCGCGTGCAGGAATTCATCCACCACCTTTCCTTGAGCATCTACTCTAGTGCACAAGCGTCAGGCACTGCTCTAGATGCCTAGGATGAAACAAAGATCTCTGCCCAAAGAGTCACAATAAATAGTACCCTTTGTTTTAAAAAAAGATGAGGTAGTAAGGTTATGTCAGAAGTCCTTTAGAACGTGTTAAGTACTGGGAGGAAAGGAAGGCAGAAAATGTGGTCCAGTGTAGGGTGAGAGGTGATTTTCACAGGGCAGTAAAGTATGGCTTCATCTGAGCAAATGCTGAAGCGGGTGAGGGTTGACATGTAGCACTGTGGGGGAGGAGCTCTCAGCCTTGTGTGTCTTTGGGCAGACACTTGCCTTCCAGTCTCTCTCCACTAAGATGTAGGGTGCGGAAGGGATGGGCTTCTTGGGTCTCTGACCTCATCTTACCTCCTCAGAACCCCAGGAAGAGAAAATAGACAGCATGTTCTAACGACACACTTCCAAATGGGCATCACATCAACACACATAATGCGCACTGAAGTTCTCGCAAGTCTGATTAACGTAGCTGAGTGTTCAAAGGATAGATATTGGACCTACTCTGTGGGTTAATATTAGTGTCACCAGCATGTTCTGTACAAATGTGGCTTGCTCTATCGATGTATGGAATTCAAACTACTCACGTCTACAGGTATATGAAATAATGTGAGAGGCATGTGTGCAGTAGGAATGCTTCTGAAGTTTAACTTTCCCTTTCAAAGTCACTAGGATGCAGCAGCAAAGGATGTTTAGTGATTTCCACATTTCCCAGAGTTGGCAAATGATCACCTGCAGATAAGCCCTTAGCCAAAAGATCCCTTCAGGTCCTAGAATTTTCTCCTGGCTTAACACGCATGCTTCAAAGGGGAAGTATTTCAAATGTCACTTGCAAGAAAAGGAGGATATGAAATAACCACCTAAGGGAAGTCCCAATAATTCAGCAAGTAACAGCTCAAAAAGAAGCTCAGTTTTGGAAATGGTCCAATGACAGCATTAGATTTGTGTTTGATATATTGGTTAATGGAAGACAGTATCGCCTGCACATCTATATAAGAGACTTTAAAAAGCTTTGGGGATCTTTTGCCAGATCACTTTCCTTATAGGTCCAGATTCAGAAAGCATTAGAAATGTTTCCCAGAAGCTCACCTCAGCAGGAGCAGGCTCTCTCTGCACTCTGCTAGCCTGTGGGTGTGGCCAGCCCAGGCTTGTTCCACAACAGAGCATAGGCACCCCTGATGCTAGGTAAGCTATGATGGCAATGGAGGCATCTGTGGTACTGAATTGTCATTTCTGGACTTAGAGACTCAGCAGATATAAAGAACAATTATGTGCTAAGGTTCTGAGAGGATAAGATGAGGTCAGAGACTCAAGAAGCCTATCCCTTCTGCATCCTGCATCTTACAGAGAGGAACTACAAGGCAAGTGTCTGCCCAAAGACATACAAGGCTTGAGAGCACACCAGTCAAGGTCAAAAGCCAAGTTTCCTCAATGCTACTCTTGGATTTTTTTCAGTCATTGGGAGACCAGTACCTAACGAGGCAGAGGGTTGCCCCAAATGACACAGACTCTCCATGAAGTACGCAGACTACAGTTCTCTCTGGAGTGTGAAGGTGTATACCAGGCTTGCTCTCACAGAATGTTTATGCAGTTCTCTTTCCAGCAACTAAATAATTACAAACAACTAACAATGACTTTGGCCCTTTGATCTCCAGGTGCCCACTTTGACAGCCTGCCTGAGACTGGTGTGTTCAGCTGGCGCTTTTTGCCCCCCCTCCCCGCCCCCGCCTTGGCCCCACTACTAAGAGTCTCCCCCGGTTCTAATGGGAAGAAATTGTGCTGAACTATCCTCCAACTGTCTTTGAAGTAGAAAACAGCATATGGAGATGGTTTAGTTTGGGCTCTGAGTCTTCGGAGAAATACTTCTATAGCATTTCTAATTGGCCTCAACATCAAAGAAAGCATATCACTCATAAGAGAGAGCAACAGAGAAGAATTAAGGATGGCTGAGTGGTGAGATGTCAACCAGTTTTGGGAAGTGACGCCACAACTACTGCTGTCATCTTAAAGGACCATTTGGTGCCCAATTATACAGAGTGTCTTGAAGGATGCTGCCCGAAAAGCTTAGCCCTCAAAAAAGACACAAAACAACTTGGTTAGTACCATAACGATTCTCGAGCAAGCTTCCTACCCACTAGTAGATAGAAATAGTCAAAATACTAATAAGATACTGGAAAACCCTGAATGTCCTTCAACTGGTGAATAGATAAACTGTGGCATATTCATAAAATAGAATACTACTGAGCCCTGGCCAGGTAGTTCAGTTGGTTAGAGCATCGTCCTGATATACCAAGGTTGTAGGTTTAATCCCTGGTCAGAGCACGTACAAGAGGCAACCAATGAGTGCATAAATAAGTGGAACAACAAGTTGATGTTTCTCTGTTTCTCTTTCTCTCCCTTCTTCTCTCTAAAATCAATCAATAAATAAAAAATTTAAATATTACTCAGCAATTAAAAGGGAAAAACTGATATAGCAACAATATAGATGAATCTCAAATGCATTATGCTAGCCAGACTTAAATGGTATCTGTGCCAAGATTCCATTTCTATGCCATGCTCAAAAAGGAGAGACTCCAAGAACAGAAAAGATCAGTAGTTGCCAGATGCTGAGGTGATAGGAGTGTTGACTACAAGGGCCCCAAGGGAATTTGGGGGAATTATGAAATTCCTGTATATCCTCACTACAGTGGTGGCTGCATGATAATATGTATTTGTTAAAACTCACAGAACTGTACAATAGAAAGTGTAATGTTACGATATGCAAGTTATACCTGAAAAAACGAGTAGTAATCAGGAAAAAAGAGCAAACTCCAAAAAGAATTTAAATATTTACAGTTTCTAAGTAAATTTCATTTTAATATTTAAAAACAAACTTACATCTCTCTGTACATCTGTGGCCCAACTGACTGGTTGTGTCCTTAAGAACAGCTGACTTCTTACCCCATAGAGAGAGCAACAAGGATAGGTGATTACATTTCTCAAACATCAAGTACGAGCTAGGCATAGCAAGAGAAGCTGGGCAACCAGGGAGAAGCCACAGGGCCAGGCTCTGGAGAGCACAGGGGGAAGAGATGAAAACACAGGGAGGAGGTGGACCAGAAGTCCCCAGCACAGACATGGCTGGTCTGACAAAAGAACTATCTTGGGTTATTTTTGGAACTTAACATTGTGTCATTCATTAATTCAATTCATTTTGAGCTAAGCGCAGTGAAAAACAGAGATGGAGAAATTCCTGGAACTCACTCCCACAGGCAGAAAAGTACATTCTTGCACTGCAGTTCCTTCCATAGGGTCACCCACAGGCTTCCATGGGATAAAACAGGCCCCCTGAGACTGCAGGACACTCCTTCACACTGTTTTACATGTGAATGGACTGTGACTGGTGTCCTCTGGAATTCTGTAAGGAGGTGGTTCTGGCAGGGAACCCACCTCAGCTTCACCTTCAGGTTTTTGAGAAAGGTGCTAGTTAAAGGTATCAAATCTGTGCTCGACACCACATGGGGACTTCAGAAACTGACATGGACTGATCAAACTAGCTTCTTTGCTGTTTCCCTATAGCTACCTGAGTGTTAGAAACTTCCCCACTTGAATCCAGCTAGTTCTCAAACCATTTCTGCTGACCAAATGGCACTCAAAGGCTCACTATCTGGGGAAAATACAGTTGGAGCCATACCTCACACCTGCCACCCAAATGAATTCCAGATGGTTACCAGAAGAAACCATAGAAAATATTTTGTAATAAATTCAAAGTGGGAAAGGAATTTTTAGCGGTGAGACAAAACCTGCAAAGTTGAAAAGAAATTGATACACTTGACACTTTAAATCAATATCAGTTTGAGATGATGAGAAAGTTCTGGAGGTGGATAGTAGGGTGGTTGCACAACCGATGTGAACTGCCACTGAAGCATACGCTTAAAAATGGTTAAAATGGTAAATTTGTGTTATGTATATTTTATCACAATATAAAAAAAAATCCGTGGGGGGTGGGGATACCAGAAACAAAGTCAAAAGACAAATGGCAACCTAGAAAAAAGATGTGCAAATCAGGTATAAAGAGCTCCTACAAATTACAGAGGTCTAGAGAGCGACGGAGAGATCCAGGACGGCAGGGGAGCAGGGGGGAGCTACACTCACCTCCTCCCAGGACCAAACTGGAATTACAACTAGGTTGTAGAAAAATCATCTTGAATAACCAACTGAACAAAAGCTGGAGAGAAGCCTTATAATCAAGGACTTACGGAAGAAAGCTATTGAAACATGGGCAAATAGTATGAACTGAAAGTTCACAGCAAAGACAAATGGTTCTTAAATACATGAAAAGATGCTTATACTCATTCATATTTAAAAATTAATGAAACCACACTTATTGGAGTGGCAAGAACTAAATAGTTGTGGGAGAGGATAGAGAAATCGAGCAACTCAGAAATACCTACCGGGATGACAAGTGCTTATGCCCTTGGACCCAGCAATTCCAGCCCTGGGAATTTACCCTACAGATAATTTCAACATTTCATACAAAGGTACCCACTGAAGAATTACTTGTAATAAAAGAAAAGAACTCTAAAAGTTCACAGAGGGAGCGAGTTAAATAAATTAGGGTAATCCTAATTTATAAAGAGGTATTTCTTTTTGTAGAGTAATGAAATGATTTTCAAGATATGTTATGCGGGGAAAACAACAAAGTACAGAACAACGTGTATAAAAACAAAGAAATAGAAGTTTACTGACTTTATTCATAGATTGAATGTGGAAGGATCCCCAAAAGCTGAGCAGCAGATTGGGAGACAGAGGAAGATCACTACTTTCCCTGCACATCCGCTTTACTTTGAGTCACGTGACTGTATTACCTGTTTAACTGCTTGTTCCCCGTACCTGCTCACCCCCACTGGGTATGATGACTACCAGAAGTCACCACACTGCTAGACAAAAAGGCCTTGCCTTTCCTAGATATGGGGAAGGAAAGGTCCGATTAAATAGAGCTGGAAGAAAGGGCCACCAAAGGAGATGCTGTCCTCTTCATTGTGTCACACTGCCCCGAGGGCTAACATACCACCACAAGGCAGGGCTCTACCAGCTGACTCTGATGGCAGAGATGGTCTCCAGTGCCCCTTCTTTCCCAAGTTTCCTCATTGCCAACCAAGTACCTTGTCCTCAAGGGGCACTAATGGAGTCCCACGAACTGGCTCCCGGCCCCTCCCAGCTTTGAAAGTCCCCCCACCCATACCGCCAATCCTACTAAGTCTCTAGCCTATAATCAGCATCATCCTTGAGACTGGGACTCAACGGTGTATAAGACAGATGAGCACTTGCCTTTTCAGGCCTTAACAATGGAGCTGGGGAAGGGCTCCAGTGTGCCCACGTAGGCTCACGAGAACCCACTGCTTTCTTTGCAGGAATTCTATGAGCTGGTTGTTAAACATAGTCACTGTTAAATAATATAGAATCAACCACTGTCCCAGTCCCTGCAATCATACCAAAAGCTAAAAAGACAGCACTACGGCCATCAGCAGTGCTGAAGCTAAAAGAAGGTTCAGTTTAATAAATATAATTTGTACCAGTGTGAGAAATAGTCTAACAGTAGATCACATGTCAGATTTAATGGCAATAAGTTTATTGGGAAAAGAGTCAGTAGACCAGGATGTAAGCCCATTTGTCAAAATGTCATCACACATAGGTCAGCCAAGGCACAAACCAACAAAAGCATGCTGTGAGACTCAATTGGTTATACGGAATTTCCAATAAAGAACACGCACACTTTGCTATTATTTATAGACTGTATTATATATCATTTATATCAGTAAAATTTATAATAAATGTAAATGTGTACACACACATATGTGAGTTGACTGTTGAACAACATGGGTTTAAATTGCAGGGGTCCCCTTACACAAGGTCTGCCTGGAAAAAGTCTAGCCATTGTTAACATAACAAAACCAGTTTGGGAGACACTGATGTAACCTGGCAACCAAGGAGAATGGCCTGGAATGTGTATGTGTGAGCAGTGACGACTTCACGGCACTAGTCAGTGGGGGTGGTAGACATCATTGAGTGAGATACGTACTGTGTGGCTGTCACATTCAAATGACTGAGAGAGTAAAGCAACGAATCAGCATCAAATTTTGCATTAAGCTTGAACATTCCTCTGCAGAAACTATTTGGATGGTTCAAAAGGCTGAAGCTATGGGCAACTGGTGATTGGCAGCTTCATCACGACAATGTGCCCACTCACGCATCACGTCTTGTGCAGAGTTTTTTTGGCGAAATATCAAATCACCCAGGTGACTCAGGCCCCCTACAGCCCAGATTTGGCACCCTGTGACTTCTGGCTTTTCCCCAGACTAATACCACCCTTGAAAGGAAAGAGATTTCAGACCATTCATGAGATTCAGGAAAATACAATGGGGCAGCTGATGGCAATTGGGAGAACTATGTGAGGTCCCAAGGTGCCTACTTTGAAGGGGACTGAGGTGTCATTGTCCTATGTACAATGTTTCTTGCATCTTCAATAAATGCCTCTATTTCTTATATTACATGGCCAGACACCTTCTGGACAGACCTTGCACAGATTTTTTTCAATAAATACATACAGTACTATAAATGTATTTTCTCTTCCGCATGATTTTCTTAATATTTTCTCTAGCATACTTTATTATAACAATGCTGTATATAAAAAATACATACCACAAAATATGTTATTTTTTAATGTTATTTGTGACTATTATGACTATGTTATTGGTAACATTTTTTCTCTAGCTTACTTTATTGTAACAATACTGTATATAAAATATATATACCATTAAAAATATGGGTGACTACTTTTATGTTATTTGTGACTATTACGACTATTTATGTTATTGGTAAGGCTCCTCATCAACAGTAGGTTATACGAGAGTTAAGCAGTTAAGTTTTTAGGGTATCCAAAGTTGTATGTGGATTTTCAAGTGCATGGGGGTTGGAGTTCCTAATCCCTGCCTCGTTCAAGAGTCAACTATACCCCCCCACCCCCCACACACACAAGTGCAGGGTGGGGCAAAATATGTTCACAGTTGCGAGTACATGAAACACAGTTTATTCTTGTGTTGTTATTTATTTTGTGTTATTTCCATACGAACCTACATACATGCACTTTAAGTCACATGGAATTAAGCTCTGCCACCTTGACCTTGACTTCTCTGAGCTCTGCTTTGCCACTCTGTCAGGGAAGCATAAAAATTCACTTCCCACCTACATTCCAGGGTCAAGGAGAAACTATAAGCTCTCAAGCTGAAATCTACTGGTCACCAATATCCTCATTCTACCCATCTCGCAGGGGCTGATTTTTACATGCCCGCTCCCAACAACCTTCACCTTGCTGTTTGGCTCTCAGGCAACCGTCTTCTTGCCTTTAACTTCTTTTTGGTCATAGGAAGAAGTGCAACCCAAGGAACAAAAGTGGTATCACATTGAAAACTGCTCTGTCCAGCTGTCCCTGTCTGCTCAGAAGTAAGCTCTGCCTGGTCCTTTCAAATCTCACACCTGACAGTTCCTCCAGGTGCTCTCTTAGAACAAGGTGGCTAACTGACTCTTTGTTGGAAGGCTGGCAACACTTCTAAACCCTCAGCAGCACAAGCCTATTTTCCCATCAACCCGTTTACACAATTCCACTGGAACACTCTGTTCTTCTCTAGGTACAAATCCAAGTACTTCCTATAGAACTAATTTTAAACCCTAATTAAATCCTATCTTTTAGAACACATAAATACACCTTTCTACATGCCCTAGAATCAATTAAAAAAATTTACAGGGGAAGAAGGCAATTCTATCTTAAAACTTCCTTTTCCTTTTTGAAGTCACAATTTTCTTTTTTAAAAAATATATTGTTTATGCTATTACAGTTGTCCCAATTTTTCCCCCATTTCTCCCTGCTCTCAGTCAATCCCCACACCATTGTTGTTGTCTGTGGGTCATACTTATGTATGTTCTTTGACTAATCCCTTAACCTTCTTTCAACCAGTCCCCACCTCCCCTTTCCCCTCTTATAGCTGTCAGTCTGTTCCTTGTTCCTGTGCCTCTAACACTATTTTGCTCATTAGTTTATTTTGTTCCTTAGATTCCAAGTGAGATCAAATGGTATTTGTCTTTCACTGACTGGCTTCTGTCACTTAGCACAATAGTCTCCAGTTCCATCCATCCTGTCACAAAAGGTAAGAATTTCTTCTTTTGTCACAAAAGGTAAGAATTTTGTAAAAGTGGCATAAATGTACCACAACTTTTTTTATACCCTCATCTACTGACGGCACTTAGGCTGTTTCCAAACCTTGGCTGTTGTAAATAACTCTGATTATGAACACAGGAGTGCATATATTCTTTCGAATTGGCATTTCAGGATTGTTAGGATATATTCCCAGAAGTGGAATTGCTGGGTCAAAAGGCATTTCCATTTTTAGTTTTTTGAGGAAATTCCATTCTGTTTTCCACAATGGCTGCACCAATCTGCATTCCCAATAGTCCAGAAGGGTTCCCCTTTTTCCACATCCTTGCCAGTACCTGTTGTTTGTTGATTTATTGATGATAAATGTTCTGACAGGTGTGAGGTGATATCTCATCGTGGTTTTATTTGCATCTTCCTGATGGCTAGTGATGTTGAGCATCCTTTCATACATTTCTGGGCCCTCTTTATGTCCTCCTTGGAGAAGTGTCTGTTCAAGTCCTTTGTCCATTTTTTAATTGGATTGTTTGTCTTCTTGGTGTTGTGTAAGTTCTTTATATATTTTGGAGACTAAACCCTTTTCTAATGTATCATTAGCAGATATGTTCTCCCATACAGTGGGTTCCCTTTTCATTTTGTTGATGGTTTCTATGCTGTGTAGAAGCTTTTTAATTTGATTATTTATTTTTTTTCCTTTATTTCCCTTACCCTAGGAGATATATGGGTAAAAATGTTGCTATGTAAGATATCTGATATTTTACTGCCTATGTTTTCCATTAGGATTTTTATGGTACCCTGACTTATATTTAAGTCTTTTTGAGTTTATTGTAAGTTGGTCATCATTTCATTTTTTTGCATGTACCAGTCCAGTTCTCCTGACTCCATTTATTGAAGAGACTGTCTTTACTCCATTTTATGCTTGTGCCCCCTTTGTCAAATATTAATTACCCATAAACACATGGGTTTATTTCTGGGCTCTCTATATGGTTCCATTGATCTATGTGTCTGTTTTTATGCCAGCACTAGACTGTTTTGATTACAGTGGTCTTGTAGTACAGTTCGATATCAGTTATTGTGATCCCTGCTACTTAGTTCTTCTTTCTCAAGATTGCTGAGGCTATTCTGGGTCTTTTCTGGTTCCATATACATTTTTGGAATATTTGTTCTAGATCTGTGAAATATGTCATTGGTATTTTAACAGGAATTGCACTGAATCTATAGATTGCTTTGGGTAGTATGGACATTGTAATGATGTTAATTCTTCAAGTCCATGAATATGATATATGCTCCAACTTATTTGTATCTTCCTCATTTTTTTTCTTCAGTGTCCTACAGTTTTCTGAGTACAGTCAGTCCTTTATCTCATTGGTTAAGTTTATTCCTAGGTATCTTATTTTTGTTGTTGCAATATTAAGTGGGGTTGTTTTATTAGTTTCTCTTTCTGATAATTCATTATTAGTGTATAAAAATGGCATCAATTTCTGCAGATTGATTTTGTATCCCAATACTTTGCCGAATTCATTTATTAGGTCCAGTAGTTTTTTTGTGGAGCCTATGTGGTTTTCTATATACATATCATGTTGTCTTTAAATAATGAGAGTTTTACTTCTTCCTTTCCAATTTCGATGCTTTTTATTTCTTCTTCTTGTCTGATCGCCGTGGTGAGGATTTCTAGTAGTATGTTGAATAAGCGTGGTGAAAGTGGTTATCCCTGTCTTGTTCCTGATCTTAAGGGAACCTTAGTTTTTGTCCATTGAGTATTATGTTGCCTCTAGGTTTTTCATATGTGGTCTTTATTATGTTGAGATATGAGCCCTCTATTCCCATTTTGCTAAGAGTTTTTTAATCATAAATTGGTAATGTATTTTATCCAATTCTTTTTCTGCTTCTGTGATTTGATCACATGATTTTTATATTTCATTTTGTTTATGTGATGTATCACATCTATTGATTTGCGAATATTGAACCAACCTTGTATCCCCGGGATAAATTCCACTTGATCATGGTATATGATCTTTTCCATGTATTGCTGGATCTGGTTCGTTAATCATTTCTTGAAGAATTTAGCATCTATATTCATTAGGAATATTGGCCTATAGTTTTCTTTATTTGTTGTGTCTTTACTTGGTTTTGGAACTAGAATATTACTGGTCTCATAAAAAGAGCTTGGAAGTCTTCCCTCTTCTTGAAATTTTTGGATTAGTTTGAGAAGGATATGCGATAGTTCTTTTTTGAATGGTTGGTAAAATTTACCTGTGAAGCCATCTGGCCCAGGACTTGTTTTTGCTGGGAGTTTTTTTGATGACTGCTTCAATTTCATTAGTTGTTATCAGTCTATACAGGTTTTCTGCTTCTTCCTGATTCAGTTTTGAAGACTGTATGTTTCTAGAAATTTATCCATTTTGCCCAGGTTGTACAATTTTTTGGCATATAGTTATTCATAGTATTTTCTTATAATCCTTTGTATTTCTGTGGTATCAGTTGTTACTTCTCCTCTTTTATTTCTGATTTTATTAATTTGGGTCCTCTCTCTTTTTTTCTTGATGAGTCTGGTTAAAGTCTCATAAATTTTGTTTATCTTTTCAAAGAACCAGCTCCTGGATTCATTGAACTTTTGAAATTGTTTTTTTTTTTTT
>VMDR010004707.1:0-57540 GCA_007922815.1 Macrotus californicus
GAGCAATTAGTATGTTAGGCTATAACAGAGGCTAATTAAAAAAAATTAAAGAACACAGAAAATACAGATTATTTTCAGGGAAAATTATATGGGATCTGATTCTACTTGGAAGGCTCTTCCATTCCCCTAAACTTGGTTTTCTAAAAGACCCCATTCATTCATTCATTCACTCATTCATTCATCCTGTGTTTTATTCATTGTAAGAACATCTGAATACCTACTATATACCAACTATCTTGTCAATGTCAAACTGACACCTTTTTCTGACTTACACTATTTTCAATAATGGCTATGAGTCATTAGTTATAGAACCTCAGAATCATTGTTTACACTCTTCAATAAACTCCAATATCTAAGTATTGCCCATTGTTTTTTCAGTGATGTCCTTGTTCTTCATTTAATTAATTATTATCCCTCCCCTAGAGTATTATTATTTTCTTCTAATCAGTCTCAAGGCCTCTAGTTTTCAGTTCGTTGTGCACATCACTACTGAGAATAGTTGTCCAAGTTGACACACTCATCAAGCTTCTGCCCTGCTCAAAAGCCTCCCTGCCTTTCCATTACTCTTCAGGTTTCAGTGCTCACTCTGTAACTTGGCCCCCCAGAGAAGTTCAAGGCTACTCCCTTGGCCCACATGTCCATGTCCTGCTTCCATTGCTCCCTGACTCAAACTTGTAGTTTAAGCCATGCTGTTGTCTTTCCAGCCCTTCTTCTTACTAACAAATAATTGGGCATCTATTGTATGCCTACTACCAGCCAGACACACTCATTTTTAGACACTGAGAATGCAGACACTGTACATACGAATTCTAGCTTGGCCCCTGATGAGCTGTATGATTTGGGCTAGTGCCTTAATTTCCTTAACCCTCCATATTCTTATCCGTAAAATGGGGATAATGATAGCACTTAACTCATAAGACTGTGGTGAGTATCAAAAGAGAGAATGGACATAAAACCTTTAACACAGAGACATCCCATGTAGAGTAAATACCCACTAAATAGCTGCCGTTATTATTGATATCATGTATTATAGAAGATGATGTTTTTAAACATATGTTCCATATTTCTCAGATATAAAAATATTTCCTTTGAAAAGC
Source organism: Macrotus californicus (assembly GCA_007922815.1). Taxonomy (NCBI): domain Eukaryota; kingdom Metazoa; phylum Chordata; class Mammalia; order Chiroptera; family Phyllostomidae; genus Macrotus; species Macrotus californicus. The sequence goes on from VMDR010004707.1 coordinate 1,098, forward strand.
CTTTCAAGAGGGTAGGAACCATATCTTTCATCATATTCCCCATTCTTAGTACATTACCTGGCACTGAAAAAACAACATTTGAATGGATGATAGAGTTCTATGAATAGAGTAAGTTTTAAATAAAATGTTCGTTGGATTTGGTAGCAAGGTTAATAAATTGCTTTTGAAGTAAGTTCATTGTCAATGAGTATTTAAGGACCAGACTTGCCTTAGACAATTTGCATTTTGCGCAAATAGATTCCACAATACCACAAACAACCACAACTAAAATATTTCTTGTAAGCAATGGGATTAGCAATTGAATGAGAACAAGGGGCCAGACAGCCCACTGCATGTGAAGAGGGAAGCCAGACCACAGGAAAACTGCTATGTAAAGGAATTAATTAGCAGTTACTTGGCCTACCCCTTCAAATTACAGAGAAGAGAAGCTTTGAGGAGGTAAAGTTGAGGAGATTTTTGGTGGGAGAGTCAGAAAGCTATAAAAGAGTCTAAATGAAAGAATAACCACTAAATGTACCAGATAAATTAGCAAAATCATATTATCTATTCCAAGTGTTCTCAAAGAGCTAAGAAGGGGGTAGTTCATGAAAAAAATCTTCAGAAAAAATACAGAATAAACATTAGAAATCCTGGAAATATGTAATTCTCCCCACAGTGAGTCCTTGATTAGGCATATTCTTCACAGGAGAATTCAGAGAAATCAAATTTGTGGGTAATTCTCTAGTTATTGGTTTGGTTTTGAAGTGCTTCCATCTTGTCCCCTTCCCAGCAGGAGAATGAATCTCCTAAGCATATTTGCTAATGTTAGACTGAAATCTGTAGGTGGACAGGAGCCGAAGTTGAGAGCAAGTGTCTCAGAAAAACATGCAGAGCTGGGAGTACAGCCCTTTGGATTTGGGAAAGTGGAACCTTACTTACATATAGCTTTTATGACGATAAACCTCTCTCGGCAAGGACCAAAGTCAGAGGAAAATGGTCATTAACATTTGACTTGAGTTTTCATTGTTTTCTCTCCAACACATGTAACGCCCATGACTTCTTTCCTCTGTTCCTATCTTGTCTTTTAGACAGACAGTAACCATTATCTTTAATACTTATCTCTCTTCCATTCTGCCACAGAATTCCCCCCAAACCCACTGTGGGAAACTACTGACTTATCCCCCTACCTCATGCCTGTATCTTTTTTTTTTTTTTTTACCTTTGTCAGAATAAATCTCATCTTTGGACATTCTCAGGTTTGTTCTCTCTTTCTCTCTCTCTCTATTTTATATATATATATATTATATATATATATATATAATATATATATATATATATAATATATATATATATATATTCTCCCCAAGAATTTAGGCAAGAGGAACATACCAATACTAGAATTTTTCCTGGTGGTGGAAAAGCTGAGGTAAGAGACTTGGGAAAATCAGTGTGTTGTCCATGTAAGAAGCACTGAATAGCAGTACAAAATTTTCCCTTTTCCATAAATTACCTAGGCTCAGGTCGGATGTAGACAATGTTCTCACAAGCACCATTTGTAAGGGGATGCATTTTGTCAATATTAGAGAGATTGGCTTGAACCCTGTCTGAACTCTGGTTTTTACAAGGTGCTGCAGAGGTCCATGTATAGTTGCATTGCTTATTATATTTATCAGTCTTTGTAAATCTTGAGTTTTAAAAAATATAACAGATCAGAGAACCATTGTGGCCATTGAAGATCTCTGGGCAAAAATGTGAAAAAAAAAATCTAGGTAGAGAAGGAGAGTTGACTAGAGAGCTGAGCAGAAGAGAGAGGCCAATAATTATTTGATCTGCTGTCAGGAAAGGATTCTAATGGTAAGACTGGTCCTGAGATGCCTGAGATTGGGGAGTGTGCATCTGTGTAGGAGTATGTTTGTTAGAGCCCCATTTTGCTTTTAAAAAGAGATGAAAAGGAAATACTGCAAGCAAGGATGATGAGAATGATAAATGGATTAGAGGGCATGACTTGCTATACGAAGAGAGATTGAAGTATTATAGAAGAGATAGCCTAGAGAAAAAAATAGCAAAGAAAAAGGGAAATTGTTAATACTTCTAAGCACCTGAGAGGTTGTAACATGAGTGACATTCATTTTGGAACTTGAGCACATCAAAAGATGTGCTTAGTATTGTCTGAAGATATATATTTGCCCATTTACCACTAAGTTCAATGACAGTGAACCAGAAAAGGAAGGAAGTGAAGTGTAAAGTCTGAAGAGTTGGAAAGAAAACATTTTAAGTGTTTATGTTACCTTCAAGGAATGATATTATTAACTTTCTGCTCTGTAAGATTAAGAGTGACATTAAGCATGAGAGATTGTATAGCTTCTCTGTGTGTGTTCATGAATAGAATCTCTGGATGGTGTCTGAGCCTTTAAAGTGGCCTGGGATAGCCTTGCCAATTGCTAGATCCTGGGTACTTTTCCTGGTGGCTGAGAAGGACTTATTACAAAGCATTTAATGATTTATAATCTAGTGGTTAAGTGCAAGGGTTCTTTATCATCTGCCTGGGTTCAAATCTTGACTCAGTTACTTACTAGTTGTGCAATCTAACAAAGAGCTTAATCTCTCTGAGCCTTAGATTTTATTATGTGTAAGATGAGAATAAAGAATAGTACCATCTGAAAGGATTCTTGTAAGGATTAAAACATATATCTGTTAACATACTGCAGGGCACATTGCAAACACTTGAAATTGTTAGTTGTTATTTATCCTTTTGTTCAAGAAACATATTCAAGGGTCCACTTTCGAACAGACTAATCAAGGTGCTGGGGGTATAAGAGTGAAGTGATTAAAGGTCCTCTTCAAGGGGCTTAATTTCTAGTGGGAAAGAGAGAGTAAACAAATATGTACATAATATTTCAAGTAGTGATAAGTGCAATGAAGAAAAATAAATCAGGCATAGAGATGGGGCAGTGAAAAGCATCACTCTAATGGACCGAAAGTCAAGAGGGATGTAATGAGTTTGGGAAATGGTGGCAATTCACTGAGGCAGAATGGTGGTGCAGGATAGAAAGGAGTAATGAATGAATGATGAGATGGGAGAAGTAGGTAGGGCTCAGAAAACTAAGAGTCTCAAGTTACGTATTGGTCAGACTAAGTTCAATGCTGTAATAAACAACCATCAAACTCCACAACTTAATACAATATAAATTAATATCTCATTCATGTAGCAAGTAGCTTTCAATATTAATCCAGACACACATATTTCTTCTACCTTTGGCTCTACCATTACCTAGGTCCCAGAGCCCTGTAGTGGATCATCTGCCTCTAGTGGCAGACTGGGGGATAGCATGAGCAATTGTTATGGACCAGGTTGGAAATAGCACTTGTCATTTCCTTTCATGTTCTATTGTCTAGAAACTCACTCAAATGGTCATACCTAACTGCAAGGAAGGCTAGGCAGTGAACTTGAGCTGTGTGCCCAGGAAAAGAAGAAATGAGTTTTGATGAACACATAGCCAACAGTGGCTGCCACATATGGCATGCTAAGGATTTTGGATTTTATCCCGAGGGCAGTAGACAGTGACTGAGGTAATTTAAGCCAGTGAGTGATCACATTTGCATTTTAGAGCAACGTGTCTGGTAGAAGAAGGATTAACAAAGCCAATCTGAGACACCATGAGGTGTGGAGATGGGGAAGAAGAGGTTGATTTGAGAGATGTGGAAAAATTTAAATGGACAAGGTTACAAATTAGTGAATGGGGAGTGCAGAGGACAAGAATTGATAATGAAGGATCAAGAACTTCTGACTGTCATTCACAGAAAGAAGAAATTTCTGAGGGGAAAGGAAGAGTTTGAGAAAAAGAACACTTCATTTTAAGTCATGCTAATTCTTTTATTCTGATTCTTATATTTTAGTGAGCCTGTTTTCCAAATCAATATTGGGACATCTTTTCTGACCTACGCCAGTGAAGTTGTGAGGCCAACATATGTGTAATTGGGATTATTTTGGAAGAGCCAGGGTGTACTCTTATTCTATATTTACTATTCTCCTTAGTTCATATGTTTATCCATTCATGATGTATTTTCATGACACTAATTCATTTGACACTAATTAAAGTCTTAATATGTGCCAAAAATAGTGCGTGACACTACCAACTAAACCATGACAACTATTGTCCTTTGAATCAGCCAAAAAAAACAAATAATTGAAATATTTGGTAATTGATGCTAAAGAATATGGGTCTTCTGTTTAACCAGGCTATGTGGTATAATACATATGTTGCTAGTTGTACTAGTTTTAGACTATGAGTTCAGAGGATGCCTAATGTTCTTGTTATAGATTGAATTGTGTTTCCTCAAAAGATGTGATAGAGTCTTAACTGCCAGACTCCATGAATATGACCTTATATGGAAGTAGAGACTTTGTGTATTTAATCAAGTTAAGATGAGATCATACTGTATCCAGGTGGGCCCTTATCCAATTACTGGTGTCCTTATAAGAAGAATAAAATTTGGATACAGATGCACAAGAAAGAAGACCATGTGAAGACAGAGGCAGAAATTAGAGCAATGTATTTACAAGCCAAGGAATGCCAGGGATTGCTGACACACATCGGAAGCTAGGAGAGGCAAGAAACAGAAACAATAGGACATATCTTCATATGTTACATATATAGATATAAAGTACATCTATAAACAATAAATCTAGAAATTATCTATATGTACAAGTACATTGAGGTATGTGTATGTATATATATTTAGATATATGCACACACACATATACACACATATATGAGATTTAGTACAAGGAGTTGGCTCTTTTAAGTATGGAGGCTGAGAAGTTTCAGTTTGCCATCTCCAAGCTGATGATCCAGGAAAGCTTGTGGTATAGTACATTCAGTATGAGTACAAAGGCCTGAGGACCAGGTGACCCAATAGCTTAAGTTCTAGTTCACGGGCAGACGAAGACTGATGTCTCTACTCAAGCAGACAGAGAGAGCAAATTTGATCTTCCTCTGTCCTTTTGTTCTATCCAGGCCCTCAAAGGATTAGATGATTCCCATTCCCATTTGGAAGGGCAATCTACTTTACTCAGTCTACTGATTGTAATGTTAATAGCATCCAGGAACACCTTCACAGACACACTCAGAAATAATGTTTCACCAAATATCAGGATACCCTGTGGCCCTGATGTTTCATAAAATTAACCATGACAGAATAATTTCTTTCCTTGAGTCTTAAGAGAGGGCATGGCCCTGCTGACACCTTGATTTTGGACTTCTAGCTTCTATAACTTGGAGAGAACAAATTTCTCTTGTTTTAAGCCATCCAGTTGGTGGTCCTTTGTTATGGCAGCCCTAGGAAATTAATGCATAGTGTGATATCCAGTGGCACCAAACAGAAAGGTATTTTGACAGAGAGGGCTGGTATATCTTTGCTCAGCATCTAAACTAATCATTAATTTAAGAATACTTTATACTATCAAATGATAAAACTATTTTTATATGTATTCCCATTTTCATATAACATAATGTTCATTGTAAAGAAGAAGAACCTAAGGCTTAGTGAGTTAAGGAACTTGCCCCAGTTTACATAGCTAGTGTGTGGTATTGAGGTCCTCTGCTTCAGTACTCATTCCTGGAACTAGGATGATCCCTTCTGTGCAAGAAAGAGGAAGTAGGTTTTTGCTGAGTCATCAGGTATCACCCAGGGAAATTAGGAAGCAGTGACCCTGAAGTCTGTGGGTAGTTCCCCCTGATAACTTCTGTGCTCAGTAGGGCTTAAAATACTTGCCTGTGAGGAAAGGCTTACCTTTCTCCCTCCAAAAGCACCTCCTGGGGAGAACAAAAGATAAGGGCAAATAAGGAGTTTTTTTCTTCGTTGTTGTGTGAGCTGTATGCAAAGAATTTTGCAACTTTTGTCCACTTAAAATGTTTCTTTGAGTGTTGCCCAAGTGGCCTTCTAACTGCTGGAGAGTGAAGTGTGCTTTCTAGTGATCAGTCTTGCCAATTAACTGGGTGCCCTATGCTCTGGTGGAACTCTATGTCACCACATGTCACACTGAGATGCACCCAGTGCTCTCTCGGCTCAGAGGTTCTGCACGCTGAATGTGCTTGATGCCTAAAATGTCTCAGACCAGTTGAATATGCCTCAGCCCAAATTTTCCACTCCAAGCACTTGATAAAGAAACAATCTTTTGACAGAACAAAAAACTGTTAGTGCTTGGTAGATAGTTCTGAGGTGTGTATTCCTTAGTAAAACAAATACAAAATGGCTGCTCTGATTTTTACCTGAGTTTTCTGTGCAGTGGCCATCATTTTGACTAATGAGGTTGTATTTCCTAATACTTTCTGCTGTTCTTGCAGGTATCAGAGAGGTTCTTTTAAGAGACTCATCACCGTACAACTCAGATTAGAATCTGACCCTCAAGGTCTTTTAAAAGAGAAAGACTTTGTGAGAAACTGCAGACCAAGATGACAACGTGGCATCTCATTTGCTTTCTATGTAAGTGAGTGCTCAGGAGAGCTGAAAAGGGGGAGATAGGCCCTATTCAAAGACAGATTCTGTTCCTTTGGTAAAAGCGGCAGGGGTCCTTGTTATACTCACTGCCATCTTGCTCAAAAGAGCTTAGCCTAGGCGTTATGGTTGACGTGTCTTAGAATTCAGTCAGTGATAGTGCAGTGACCCAATTTAACACCCTTTGTTAAGTGAAAGCCCATGTACACATATGGCATTTCCAGGCCAAATTGATCTGCATAGATGACATACTCAGATTCTGAAACATTTGGCTTTCTTTGTCCCAGAACTGAGGACATGAAATTTCTTTCATATGGCTCTATTCCTTCCTAATTTATTTATACGGTGGTAGGAGCAGTAGGAGGTACAAAATAAGTAAAATCACACTCCGTTTTCAAGTTTCTTACCACATGATAACTGGTTTAAGATAAAGGCAATAACCACAACAACTGCCACAAAAATCATATCTGTACTTTAAGTATCTTACATATTTAATACCCCTCATTATTACTTATCATTATCAGCTCTATTTTACAGATAGGCAAAGTGGGGCTAGTAGTTTACAAATAGGTAAAGTACTACCTGATAAATCTCTGGGGTTGGGCTGGAGAGAGGTGGGTAGGAAGGTGTAGAAAAGATGGTGTAATGTGTTCTGGGTGAGTAACACTGGAACTGCATTAGAAAAGGTATTCTGTATTGGTGGGGAGAAGAGATGAGAAAAGGCATGGTAGTAAAGGCACAGGGTACTTCCAAGGAATGTGATATAATTCATTTGGAACCCATAGGAACACAGAGTGGAAAAGTAGAAGGCAGAGTAAAGCCAGTGCCAGATTATCGAGGGCTCTGAATTCCAGGCTATAGCATTCAAAAAAGTTTTTTCAGTAGGACAGGAAGAGCCCTTGAAGAGCTTTGAACAGGATGGCTTGGAGTAGGGGGTACCATCAGGACAGTGCTTTTGAGGAGATTATTTGGCAACCATGTGTTGAATGGACTCGGGGGTGGAGTCCTCAGGTGAGTTAGAGACAAGAGGAGAGCCCTCCTTTGGAGTTCTGAATGCAGTTGCACATTCATTATTTTAAGATTAAGCAGAAGTCATCACTTGATTCAGCGGGAGAGGATCAGTGCGGGGAAGGGATGAAGGGAAGTCATCACAGTTTGCTGGCTCCAGATGGCTATAAGATGGTAGCTTCACAGCAGATTAGGGAACCCTGAGGGACAAAAAACATTTTAGGGTCAACTGCTCTCTCAGTATTGCTGATGATTGGTGTTAAAGGTAGCGACCAAAATAGTCAAGGAGATCTTTGTCAATAAAATAATGTAGGATAATAGAGGCACGCTACTGCTAATAAACTAGGTAAACTATGGAGTTTATGCATCCATGTATTCTTTAAAATTATAACCACCAAAGGTATCTTTTATGCTAATCTTAGTTTGAGGGCTAAAATATTAATTTATATGCTCATAGGACACATATGAGTTTATACATGCTATATCATGGTATTTAAATGCGTTATTTAAAAAGATGGCATTTAAGTACAGGGTCATTAAAATGATTAACATTGGAAAGAAGACATCTATTAAGGGGTTTTTTCCCCCTACAACATGGTCTTCAGTTGACAGTTATATGGCCTGGTGACTACTGCGTTAGTTGTTTTGTTTCTCTCTGAACCACACAGAATAACTTCAGCTGCCAGTAGTTTGAGGACTACAAGTAGCATGTGTTTTTTAAAGTCAAGGATTATGCAGTGCACTTTAAATTTTAATAGCCACTGATAGAGAACTTAAGAGATCCAAGCACACTGGAGTGTGGGACTTCAGCTTTCTTTCTTTTTTTTTTTTAATAGAAAAATGCTCATGCTGAGCCATGGGGAAGGCATATAGGCAGAGATGGTGACTATTTGAAGTGGAATTTATTTTTCATCACAATCCATGCATGTTTCTTTTGGGGGAACTTGGTGTATACATTTTTAATAATATGAAGCCACCAGTGTTAATATAGAAACAGCTGAATACATAACCACCTCCTTGGGGATCAGGCTTTGGAATGCAGTGTGGATCTGCTAGATGGTAAAACTTTAAGAAATCTCTTTTAGAGATTTTTAAAGATATTTACTTATCAATAGTCCAGATGGCACTTGAAATGACAAGTAAAAAGCTTTACAACTAGGTAAAACATTGGTTACTGGAAAAGCATTCAAAGGGTGTATGTGATAAATGCATGGCATGAAAATCAAGGACAGAAGAAAAATTAAAGATGTAGCATAGAGTGGTATCTTTATATTCATTCTTTATTTGGAGGTTTTTTTTAGGTGTGGGGTGCTTTCTCATGACTTTGTACACCACAATCTGATTACCAAAGTAGGACTCTTTAAAGAGCAACGTGGTACCCATATAATTCACTCCTGAAAATAAAAACTATTTTTTAAATCATAGTAGGGGTTCATACTTTGGGATCCATGAATGTGTTTTAAGGTGTCTCTCAGCTCTTTAAAACATCAGACAGTTCACATGCATATGACTGCATATTTTGGCAGAGAGAGGTCTCCACAGTCTTTTTTTAAGTTTAGGTTTTCAAAGGTGTTTGTAACCCCCAGTGGAGAGAGGACCACTGGGCTACTGGAAGGTAGACATATCAGTCAGGATTCTGGCACATAATTGATGGCACTCTTGAGTGGGATAAGAGTTTAATGAAGAGACTTTTCAAGGGTGTGAAAAGGGTTAAATAAAACCAACAAGTGATAAGTCAGTAAGGCTAGCCGCAGTGGAGGGGCAGGACCATCTAGACCTGAAGATGCCAGGGGAGGGAGCTTGTTCTGGAAGCCAGAGAGCCATAGCGATAGCTAGTAGATGGGGTGCAGCCTTTGAAGGAGGAATGCAGTCCCTTTCAACCTGTGCCCGGCTGGGAGGGAGCTGGAGGAAAAATACACACCTCGTTTTCCTCCTGGCCTTGGATTTGTTGTTAGTGGCTCCCAATATCTCAATGTAGCCAGAAGTGGAAGACAAGGAAGCCCATGCACACAGTCTTTAAAGGTTAGTTTTTGTGGGTACAGGTAGTAGACAAGGATGAAACATGGATCTGGGAGAGCACAGAATGTTCAGCACAGTGAAACTTAGCTAGCATGCCTCATAATCCCAATGTCTATTTTCCAGTTGCCAATGTGGATCGGAGCTAAATTCTGCCATAATAACTTTCTCAACTGAGAAATATTCACAACCTATACCACCCTTGTTAGGTTTTTTCAATCTTCTACTTTTTTAAGGATGGTATCTGATTGAGCCATGTGAACACTAGAGGGTCAGGGGCTTAAAATTAATTTTATGTAAAGATGAGAATCATGGATTTTGGAAAGAGTTTACGTCAGGTAGATATCATGTGAGCATATATTGCTATACTGCTAGAGAAGCAAAGAGGACAATGGCATTTATTTAGTCCTAGAAACAAAACTGTGATTGTGCAATATATTTAACAGAATTTATACTTTGTTTTTATTTCAGTGAGAGACTCAGATCTGTAAGCTCCAGTATTGCATTAACTCATTGTATGGAGTTCATTATTGTAATTAGACTGCTTTTTAAGATTATTAGTGGACTCACTAATGTACTTTTAAAAAGCTTTATTTGGAAGGAAGTCAATATCCAAAGCCAATAGAACCGACGAGCTTGTGCCACACGCTCTGTTGCTGAAAATCATGTTATCAATTTTCATGTGACTGTTAATCAATTAGAGTGACAGAGAGATGATTTGAAGTCAATTTTCTATTTATTGCTAAATTAGCAGTTGATCACATGCGCTTATTTTGGGTTTCAAAGAACCTATGGCTTCCTTTGTCAAGAGACAGAATGGAGGTCAATGATGGGAATAATCATTTGTGATTTAAAAATATTTGCATATTAAGACACAGTGTCTACAGCTGTTGGTTACAGAGCTAACATGGCAGATCTGTGCATGTGTTTGAGTTGAGATAGCTAGAGTAGGAAGACTATCATGAAATGTTGTACTGGATTCAATCATACCTAGTTAGCATACAACCCAGGAAATGAATCAAGCATTGGATGTTTAGTGGTTGGTAAGCTTGTTGTCCTTTAAATGAACAGGGATCCAGATTTTCAAATGGGGAAGTATGCTGCAATATATACTGTCTTTGGGATAAGATGGAAAGATTTTCTGGCTATTGTAGAATAGTAACCATAGTATGTTGTGGCCAAATTGTTGATTAGATATTGAGAGTATCAGTAGGATTTAAATAAAAGAGTGTGGAATGATAAGACAGTAACTAACACTGGACATGATGATGGTAGTGGTGGTGGTGGTGGCAGCAGCTAGTTTTTTATTGAGTACACTTCTGTGTTCCTAACACTGTGCAAAGTCTTTTAGAAAACACATTCTGTCAGCAACTCTAGGAGTTACTCTCTATTTATTGCTAGTTGCTTAGGAGTTGTCATCTTAATTTAACAGAGAAAGAAACAAAAGCATCTTTATTTAACTAGATAACAGTCTCTAGATGCTCTAGAACTTACCATCTTTGAGAAAAAGAAACAAGGGCATAGGAAGATTAAGTGGCTTGTATATCCTTAAAGTTGAATTTTGTTTGGTTCCAGAGACTGTGAATTTGACCATGATGGTAAATTTTCTGAATTGGAGTCAGAAGGCCTCTTTTTGAGACCTCCCTTTGCATTTTATAAGCTGATTAATCTTTGAGCCTCCATTTCCTCGTTCATAAAACAAGGACTTAAGCAAGATAATCTCTAAGGGTCTTTGTAGGCCTAAGTATTCAGATTCTAGAACTATCCAGAAGGGAGCAATTCTCTCAAATGTAGAAGATTATTTCAATATTCCAATTATAAATCAAATACTAGGGAATCTGGAATGCAGACATTATATTTCTCCTAAGAACCTCGACTCCTTGTAATTGCCTATTTTCAATTACTCAGTGGTGTAATTGAATCACTAAAGTATGGCTCCTTAATTTATGTTGGATTGCAGGTGGACAAGTTTACTATCAGAAGTGTTGCACATTCTGACTTTTCTTCCTTTAAGATATGCTTCCAACTGGAAAGTAGAATAAATTACTGAGGATCTGTCGATGATTCACAGTTATAGAGGGAACATTAAAGCTTTGGGATGACAGGATGTATTTTGTTCATATATTTGGACAGGCGAAGTTGAGTTTAAATTACTTATGATAATATGTAATGGTGGGCCAGTAAATGCACAGTTGTCTGTTTCGTGAGTGTAATTAAATTGTGTAAGACAAGACCTCACTGTGACTCTTAGCTATTAAATCGCAGTGGCAACGTGAGGTAAGGCTGTCAGTGTTCTGTGGGGAATTACCAAGCTGGAGGAGTTAAGAGGAAGGATTTGCCAGCTTCTGCCATATATCACTGGCTCTATTTGGATCCTGGAATGCCCATCTCAGTGCGGTGTCTGGGGGGCACTTACAAGGTTTAAATAGAAATTAAACTGGAGATGGGTCTGTTGCCAAATGTAGCCATTTGCTTTCATAAACACAACTAGAGGGTGAAAAAGTAAAAAGAGCCGAAAGGAACAACCCAAGCCAGCAGCCCATAAAGAAAGATTCTTTTACTTTGAGGATTCCAGAAGGACTGTCACCCTTGGGGTGAGCAGTTAGGACAGTGGCCGGGTCTAGACTTGGAATGCTCTTTCTCTGGATTCACTGGAGAGAGGATTAGAATGACAGGCTGGATCCAAATAACCTTGGAAGGTCAGGATCAGGAGAGGCAATTGCTCTGGTACGTGTTCCTTGAATTATAAATATCATTTATAGACTCTTCGTCTGACCTTGAGTTAATGGTATTGGCTCAGTAGGTACCTGGGTTATGGAGTGTGGGTGCTGCTGATTCTCCTATAAAGGAAGGTTTGGGCCACCTCTGTTGCACCCAGGCCAACCTTCCCATTAGTTGGGCACCCTTGAGTTTCAGTGATCTCATTTAGAAGTGACAGACATTAAGATTAGATTTATAGGAACGACTGCAGATAATCCTGAGAGTGATGTGTATATAATATTTGTATGTGTATAGATGTGTATTTTTACTTGTGTTTGTGTGTATTTGTGTATATGTATATAATATTTCCAATATTCCAGGAGGTTTCCTTGTGCCCTTTATAAGTCATACCCTACTCAAGCCATAAGCACTCTGTATTGTTTTGCTCTACAAGGTCATTATGTTCTTTTTGTCATCCCCTTATGTTTGGACAGGTTGTTTGCTGCACAAGGGGACTTGGTTGGAGAGGGCAAGAGGAGGGCTGAAATCCAGTCCATTCTCAGCTTGCTAAACTGTGTGTCCTGGTGTGGGACTGCTTGTGCTGGAAGAAAGGGGTAACTTTGATTTCTACAAAGCTTCCATTTGTGCTAGCAGCAGCCTTGGTCGTTCTAGACATTTAGGTCAACCCAACATTGTTGAGAATCTGCTTTGTACTGGGCACCATGCTAAGTTCTGGTGGGTAGGGAATGAGCAAGCTGTGGCTTCTGCTTTTTAGTGGCTTGTGATCTGTGGGGATAACAGCCAGGCAAATGGGTAAAGGTGTTATTTTGCAATATATGCAGTGATAGAGGTACATACACACAGCATGTTATAGCTACAAAGAGGAGGGAGGCTTTGGTGGTTTCCCAAGGTTGAAGAAGGCACACATGTGAGTGCAATACACACTCGTGTGTGCAGAAACCTACATTAATTGTTTTTTGAGGTCGTTGGAGAATCTGACAGTAACCAGGAGATGAGTGCAAACATGCATCTAGGAATTCCCTGCTTTTCCTGTTGGTAGTGAAGATAATACTTAAAAATTAAATCATAATTGGTGGCCATATTGACAGGTTTCCACAAGCATGTCTATAAATAAGTTGGAGTTCATAATCCCATGTGATCTCAAAAGGTCATTTAGCTTTTCTGAGGTGATGTTGCATAAACATCTGAGATGATTGCAGTGAAGTTGAACCTGGGAACATAGCTAAACTCACTAGTAATTAATGCCTCTAAAAGAGTTTTAGCCCTGATTATTTTTCTCTGAAAATCAAAGATTAAATCAATGTAAAAATAGTAATAGTAACTAACTTTTTTATTTAATATTTATTGTAATTTTTCCATTACCATTTAATCCCCTTATACCCCCCTCTCCCCAGCAATCACCACATTGTTGTGTATGCCTATGAATCCTTTTTCCTTTTTGCTCAATCCCCCATCTCCTAACCCCCCTCCCTTAGCTGTCATCCTGCTTTCCATCTATGAGTCTGTCTCCGTTTTCTTTGTTGGTTCAGTTTGTTCATGAGATTCCACATATGAGTGAAATCATATGGAATTTGTCTCTCTCTGACTGGCTGATTCCACTTAGCATAATGTTCTTCAGGTCCATCCATGCTGTCATAAAGGGTAAAATTTTCTTCTTTTTTACAGCTAGGGAGTATTCCATTGTGTAAATGCTCCATAGTTGTTTTATTCACTAATCTCCTGATGGACACTTGGGCTGCTTCCATATCCTGGTGATTGTAAATAACGCTGCAATGAACATAAGGGTCTTATGTTCTCTTGAATTAGTGCTTTGGGTTCCTTTAGATATATTCCCAGAAGTGGGATAGCTGGGTTGAAAGGCAGATCTATTCTGATTTTTTTGAGGTATCTCTATACTGTTTTCCACAGTGGCTGCACCAATCTGCATTCCCACCAGTGTAAAAGGGTTCTCCTTTCTCTACATCCTTACTAGCACTTGTTTGTTGATTTACTGATGATGTAACTAACTTTTTATAAGCATCTTACAACAATCTTATGAAGCAGCTTCTATTATTACCTGTATATTAAGAATAAACCAAGATGCCAGATGTTAAGTTACATGGCCAAGGCTGGCAAGTGGCAGAGGCAAGAATCAAAGGCAGTTTTCTTTGACCTCAGAGCCTGTGTGCTTAATTGCTAAAGCATGATGCTGCTGCCAGAATTGGGACTGGAACTGGTTAACAGGGCTCCTCAAATAACTTGTCCACTTGTTAGGATGGGGGCTGTATTTGACGTAATAACTTTTATACCATCAGAACATAGTTAGGCTCTCAGAAATGTTGTAGACTCTTTGAAATGAATAGATAACTAAAAGATAAGAGTAAATAATAATAGCACACTTCCAGAGTACTTACTATGTACCTGATATTGTTCTAAGTACTTTATATTACAGTTTACTTCTGATCCTATGACTAAAAATACAATAAAGTGTATAAAGTGCTTTGATCTTAAGTGTACAGCTCAATGGATCTTTTATATGTGTATACAATGATTCTAATACTCAAGAAGGTTCCCTTGTGCCCTTTTCAAGTCAATACCCTACCCAAGAGGTTACCACTCCCAGCGATTACTTCTATCGTTATCAATTAGTTATGTCTGTTCTTGTACTTCATGCAAATGGAATCATACATTATTTAGTCTTTTGTCTATCTTGTTATGCTCTTCAAAATGTCTGTTAGATTTACCCACGCTGTTACACATATTAGTAATTCTTTATTCTTGTTGTTGTGTAGTATTTTATTTTATCGATTTACCACAAAGTATTTAGTCTTCCTGTTGATAGACAGTTGGCATTGTTCCCAATGTGGGGCTAATATAACTAAAAATAATAGAAGCATTTCCATACGTGACTTCAGTGGAAATATATGCTCTGTTCTAGATATAAACCTAGGAGTGGAGTTTCAGGGCCATACAGCAGACATGTGTTCAACTTTAACAAATACTATCAAGTAGTTTCCCAAAGTCATTGAGCCAGTTTACACTCTTACTAGCAATATATAAGAATTCTAGCACTCCACAGTGGTGCTATAAGTCGGTATTGTCAATGTTTTTAATTTTACCTATTCTTGTGGATATACAATACAATATAATTTTTTTCTCCTAAAGGCTTTAAATGTAATCATCATGATAACCTCTGGAGATAGGCACTACTGTTACTCCATTTCATATATGAGGAAACTGAAGCACAGCGAGGTTAAGTAACTTGCTAAGGGTCACACAGAGAGCCAGTGGCAAAGCTGATATTAGAACATGGGCAGTCTCCTTCCAGGGTCCATACACTAAAATTCTTTGCTACACAGTAGTTGCACTTATGAGAAGCAAACAGGTAACTGTTCTCTGGGATTCTGTCATTTAAGCCCACAGTTCTTTCAGCCTATGAATAGTACCTTCAAGCAATTTTGCCACAGTCCCTTACCAATAGTACGAATACACACTTAATAGATTTATTTTAAATATGTGTCGTTGCAGCCTCTTCCTAAACTATTGCATCTATGTAAATGCAATTACTTTCATCTTAATAAATATTAAACATAATTATATAACTCTTGCATACCATTGCAATACTTTAGGGAATACCCATTAGCTATGTGATGATGTGCCTGCCAAAATCACTCATTTTTCAGAAGTTTTTAAACATTGTGTTATTCTTTATGAAAAAATTATTGGATTCAATTTATAGGCCCCATAGAGACACAAACACTGCTTCAGTAGTTTCAACAAGTGTTTTTCACACACTTACCACATCCCAGATATTGTGTATGGCTCTTCAAGAGGCAGAGAGATAGCACGACCCAGACTCAGTGATGGTCGATCTCATGGCGATTACAACCTACTGGAGGAGGAGGGGAAGAATTAGGTATGGCTGCAAGTTACAGTGCCGGAAGGCAGACTATGCCATGTGCTGTACAGCTGTTCAGAGTTTGCCACGTCATTGTCTTTGAAGCAGCTCTGCGTTATCATCCAGATGTGTTTCAACATGCTGCTGAGGCAGCAGTTGATGATTATATGTGCCACTTTTTTATCAGAGGGAGGAAAAGCCATTCTATCTTTATCCTCAATCACTTTCTTTCTAAAATACATAATTTTTGCTCCTTTAAAAGTTAATCTACTTCTTATTTATCAATAAACATTTAAAAAGCCTGAAAATAGTACAATAGTATCATAAACCACTATGTACTATCTACTAACTATATACTGTTATCAACTTCAACAATTAACAATTCATGGGCTGATCTTGTTTCTTGATTTTTTAATACTACCCACTATCTACTTCCTCTTTCCATATCACTTTGAAGACTGTCCAAGGCATTATTTCTCCCGTAAATATTTCATTATGCTTAAAGAAAGGCAATCACAATACCATTACACATAAAAAAAAATTAACACCAATTTTATTATCAAATATAAAGTAAGTGTTAAGAATTCTAATTATTTTATAAATGTCATTTATTTTAACTGTTGGAATAAAGATCTGAAAAAGGTCCACGTGTTGCTATTGGTGGATATGTCTTCTAAGTTTCATTTATTCTGTAGGTTACCCCCTCCCATTTCTTTTGTCTTACTTTGTAATTTGTTCATTGAAGACCAAACCCTTCCAACTTCTTAGTTCAGAATAACAAAAATGGAATATAGACATTGGAGTTTCTTTTCTTTTCATTTTAACTATCCTTGAAAGAAAAGGACTTTAGGACTGACTTTGGAGGTACTCCCTGGGAGAAATAATGAGGCTTCCTTAGTTGTTTAGAAATATATTTTTGGCACGTCCAGCAGATATCTACATAATTATTTATTTATGGTGCTATGGCACGGCTAACCTATCTAAGACTGCTCACCCACCAGTTTAGAAAGATGCAGGCAAAATAGATTGCTCAGCATCCTGAGACATGAGAGCCAGAACTTTGCCATTTTGATATGAATCGTATTTTTGAGGGAAACTTGACTTGAAAGCAGCTTAGATGTGGCATAAATGACTATGAGTCAGAGTTAAGTGTCTCATCAACGGGCTCCACACAGCCCTGTCTCTTGCAGCCACACGAAGCCCTTTCTTAGAACTCTGCCTAGTCGGTTTCACAGGGGAGCAGCGTGGCCCGGGAGTCACAGCTTTTGTGTGTCTGTGTGTGCCTTTTTCTCTCTATCATCTACTCGAATTCTGGAACAGTGTTTCTTTTCTTTTTTAAATAGCATATAAAACTGAATTGAATTCAATGCTAGTAAAAGGAGTAGCTTATGTTAGAGATGAGGGTGTGTTCTTCCAACTTTAAATAGAATGGCCAAGACCTAAACGTGGGGTATTATTTTCTGTGGGGGTCGATAAAAATTATTTCCTTCTGTGATACTTCTCTGTACCACTCTTGATTTACTCTTGTACTGTTTTCTAATTGTTGTGTACGTATGTGTGTGTACATTGGTTTATTCCTTCTTCTTCATTATGAAAATAGTAAGCACTCTATAAGTATTAGCTATTATGTGCTAGGCAATGTGTAAAGCACTTTGTGTATATTGACTCCTATGTTGCTCACGGTAACTCTTTGAGGTAGGTGTTCCAATTACCTCCATGATACAGACGAGGAAACTAAGGCAAAAAGAAGTGACTGGTCCTGGATCACACAGACAGTAAGTAATGGGCCAGGGGTGTACACCCTGGAAGTCTGGCTCCTGAGCCTGAGTTTTAAACCACTGCTCTCTTCAGTCTCTTTCGAGTCGTGTATCTTTTTACTTTGGACCAGCTTTTGTATTACTTCTGGGCTGTTGCTGGGCCCACTCTACATACCAGCTGGATGACTTTGAACAAATCCCTTAAAAATCCTTGCTCCTACGTTTTTACTATTAAAATGAAGGTTTTAGAGAGATCAAGTAAGAATAGTAAAGAACAAAGTGTGCCTGCCCCAGAGCATAGGTTCCACCAGTTCAATTTGGCTTCATGAGCAGCAGTGCTAGGCCCAGAGGCTCCGAGAGCGGCCAGGCACACATGATCCACACCCTCTCAGAGCATCCTGTCCAGTGGGAGAGCTGGGCAAAATCAACAAACAATGACCAACCTTGACAAGTGCTGAAAAAGAAATAAACTACTCTGAGCTTCTCTAGACATGCTGAGACTTGAACTTGGCCCATAGGAGAAGCTCAGCAAATACTTGTTACCTTAGATGGACTGCATCATCTGCTGCAGATCATCACCAATTGTGGCCTAAAAATGCGAACATTGGATGAACGTGTGATGAGAAAGGGCAGAGGGTGGAGCAGTCATAACTCAGATGAGCTACAGCCAATGCAAGTCAGGAGGAGTGGTAGGAGAGTGGCCATTTGCCACGGGTCCATAGCAGGGCCCGCTACGGACACATGACAGAGGAACGGCAAGAGGCATTGTAAGCTGGGAGGCCCCATGTGAGTCTTATCTCTGCTTTTGCCTTGCTCTGGGACAAGAGACAGGGGTTTTTTGATTTTTGGTTTTTTGTTTTGCCATTAATGTATTTTAGCCTTTAGCCTCTGCCCTTCATTTATAAAAATGGAGCTGGGAATATGTACCTTGCAGGACTTCTGTGACTGTTATGTCAAAAGTTATGAGAAAATGCAAAAACGGCTCTTATAAAAGTGTCTGATCTATTGTAATTACTAAGTGAGTGTTAGATGTTATTATTGTTATTTACTATTATTGTAACTTTATTATTCTAAATCGATGTTAGTTTCTTTTTCTTTTTTTAAATGACTCAGAAAAGAATGTCATATAGAAATGTTGTGTGGTAGAAATATTCTCGTCCAAGTGGCAAGAAGCCTGGGGCTTACTCTGCCACCATTGCTGGCTTAGACTTCAGACAGCCACTTCCCCTCTCTGGGTTTCATTTTCTACACAGGCAAAATCTTAGTTGGGCTGGACAAGCTCCAAGGTCATGTTCAATGCTGGGAATCTGCGATCGTCTTCTGAGGTTGCACATCTCTCTATGGGAGAACCCACAGGCATGAATTACCAAGGGGCCTATCATCTTTAGTGGTTCTCAGTTCAGAATGATTTCAACCGCCCCACGCAGGGACATTCGTCCCTGTCTGGAGACATTTTGATTGCCACACCTGGGGGTTTCTACTGGCATCCAGAAATATTTCTGGCAGAGGTCAGAAATATTACTAACCAACTAACAATGTACAGAGCAGACCTGTAAAACAAAGTATTAATAGTACCGAGGTTGTGAAATACTTGCTAAATACATGGACGCCCCCATCCACAGTTATTTTACTAGGCATCTTGGTCACTGGAAGAGGTCACATGCAAAATTTTATTATTCAGGAGCCTTTTCTTCCCCTTCTTTTATGTCTCTTCATGACAGGCAATTGTAAGCAAAGATGAGGTGGCATATGACAGAAGTGGAATTAGGGACCCCTTAGAGAGGACAGCATGAAGCACTTTCTGTGTAAGGGCTATAAAAGGAATGGAAATGGGTCACCATCTCTCTTGCTAAGGGACTGATGGGCAATGAGTGATTAGGTTCTTGTAGGAATTTCTTTGTGCCAATAATTAATTCCCTTACTGTGCATGGAATAATTATTGCATGGCAGGCTCTGGGCTGTTGCTGGGGATAGACCAAAGAGCAAAACTAAGCGAGTCTCTGCTTTTTAATTGGAGCTTTCCTGTGCCTTTCACCTTTTCGTCTCCCAGGCAAGTCCTACTAATCCTTCCAGACCTTGACCAGAGAAGCTTCTTCTGACTCTTTTTGGGTGAGCACGGTGCCCTCCTATCTCTTGCCACTGAGCCCAGCCATCCTTCTTAGTTATCTGTTTATCTGTGTGCTTTCCTGCAGAGATGGGTCTTATTCTTCTCTGTATCCTGAACGTCTTCTTTATGGCTGGCACTAAGTAGGCATTCAAAAACTATTTGTTGAATGAATGAGTGAGAGAGCAAATGAATTAATGAGTGGATGAGGCAAGGTTTCAAAGACCAATCTTTATGCAGTTTTTAAGACTTCTTCTCCCTTTCACCTTTTGGTCTAGTCTACTTTGTGCATCTCACATTGGAAAGAGAGAGCAGAGAGGGAAGGAAGATGGCTTTGTGGCTTTGTGGGATGCATAGAGTGACTGTCATTTGGAGAAAGGGAGGCTAATGGGATCTGAGCATAATTTTAATGCAAGCCAGAACTGTGGATAAGCTGGTGTCATGGGTCAGGAGCATGAAGGTGATCCAGAAAAATAATGGGACTGGTAACTGTGCTATTATGGGAAAATATTAATGTTCTCCATAAAGATGGTATGTGGCTCAAAAGGTATTATTTTTAGTAGATGTCTTTGAGTTATATGAATTAATAAGGAGCAGCTTGAGTAGTGGAACTCAACTTCTGAAATCTAACTTATTTACATTGAATGTAAATCTTTCTCAGACTGGTGGTATCAGCCATTATAAAGGTGTTCCCAATGTAAAGTGCACTTTCTGGTAGAGACTGTATTTTTGTCTTAGGACATGGGGATGGGGAGTGATGCATTGGATACCTTTTCATAGGTGACTTCATCTTTTGTTACCTGCCACTGTCATTGAAACCAAAAGTTCTGCCCACTTCTAAAACATTCACAACCACATAGTGACTGTGTTTGTTAAATGCTATTGTATAGCAGCAGTTACTTAAGTTGTCTTAAAATCCCTTAAGTTGGTCAATGGACAGTTGTTCTGGTCAGTAGATTATTAGTGTTTATTTTAAGGACAGTCCCTCCCTTTCACTTCAGCAGCAAAGGGGGAGCCTCTCTCTGATATTGATTTCTTCTTGTAAGCCCCTTGCCAGGCCAACACGCCGCCTTTATGGAAAGAGTCCTGGGCAGCTGTGCTGCCCAGCAATTGTTTAATGCCTATTGGTTGTTTCCTTCAGATCTTCAGTTGAATGGCCTTACTCACTGAGATTTTTTGTTTCTGACAATGATATGGAAGTGCTATCTTTCACATTATCATTTTCCTGCAGTCTAACAAAAATTTTGGAGTCTTGGCTGTAAATAAATACTAAGAGTGAAGCGACCCTATTGAAATGATTCTCAGACTTTGTTTCCCTTTCCCTGTCCACCCCTAATAACAACTGCATCACCTGCTTTACAAATGAGAATGGGGAAGGAGAATCGAGTCTGTTGGGGGTTTTTATTATTGGATCCCCTTTGACCCTTCCTCCAAGGTAGGCATTATCACTTTGTTAATTCAGATGGAAAAATCAGGGCTCTAGGATAGTAGGTAATCCACCTCTAATCACAGAACCAGTAAGTGGAGAAATGGGATTTTCTATCCAGATTTATCTTTGTTCCACCTTTCTGATAAATTACATTAAATACTATTTCTAAGGGGAAGGAGAAGACCACGGAAAGATTAAAGCAAAGGACTTTGTAACTAGAAAATATAACCTTGGCCAGGGTATGCCAGAAGAAGTTGAGGAATTGAATTATTTTCCACCATTTCTGCTAATGGGTATCCTAGAAGCCCATTGATCTAATCCAGTAAAACCCTCAGAACTTCCTCAGAGTTTCTTCCCATAGATCATCAGCCAGGGCTTGGAAAGAGTCATGTTTTGGTCCATAAAGTTACCAGCATCCTATGTCTTGGAATTTATCTTCTTGATACTGCTAGAAGTTAGATCCCTTTGTAGAAAGTGGAGGGACAGTGGAACAAAGAATTATATTAAGAGATGCCATGGCTGGTGTGGCTCAGTGGACTGAGTGCCAGCCTGCGAAACAAAGTGTTGCTGGTTTGATTCCTGTTCAGGTCACATGCCTGGGTTGCAGGCCAGGTTCCCAGTAGAGGGCGCTCGAGAGGCAACCACACATTGATGTTTCTCTTCCTCTCTTTCTCCCTCCCTTCCCTTCTCTCTAAAAATAATAAATAAAATCTTAAAAAAAAGAAAAATAAGTTTAAGATGGCATAGAGAATACAAGCTCTATTGTCTTATTATAATTCGAGCCAACGAACATAAAAATTACTCTATTATATAGTCAATTTCAGCATTTGCCTGCCCATGGCCTGGTGACATACAGGACACAGACTGGCATGGTTGGCAGACCACACTCTGAGTAGCCCTGCTCTAAGTGACCTACATGCAGTTGTGTTTGGATTAGTTTTCCCATGTTACGAAAGAAAGGACAGAGGTACCAGGATTAGTTTCCCAAGGCTGCATAATCAGTAGGATGAGGACCCGCCTTTGGAAGGCAGGCATCTGGTGGCAGGACCTTCTCTGTTAACTTCTTCATATTCTGCTCTGACTCATAGGACACAGAGTTTGGACTCAGAATGGGATGGACTCCAGGCAAATGCTGACTTGATCATTTAGCACCTGTGTGACATTAGGATCAAATGACATCTCAAAGGCTCCTAAGTGGCCCTTGGCATGGTGGAAGGTGCTCAACAAATGGAAGTCATTCATTTTGACAAGGACAATATTCCAAGTGGTGCTTTGATGATTTAGGGGCGATTATTTGATTTGGTGCAGTTAATATTCCACATGCCAAGGTGTCTTGACTGTCATGTTCGTTAGGAAACACTTTGTCAGTGGCTTTTTCCATGAGAGAAATTAAGTTTAACTTCATTTTAGTATCTCTGCCAGTTTCTTTCCAAACCCTGTGGCAGAAATGGCCAACTACAAAGCTTATTAGGAGAATAGATTTTGTTTCCTTGAGGACCCAGTAGAACAACTGTTGGGTTTGATGCCTGGTTTAAATTTCAGCTTTTGCAATTATTAGCTGTATGTGCTTGATTATTTTCCCAAACCGCAGAGTCCTCATCTGTAAAATGGGGACAATGATAATATGACCTATTTCAGAGTGTTGCTATGAAGATTCAGTGAGTCAATACGTGCCATACATTTGACACAGAACTTGTAGATAATAAGCACTTAGCAAATATTAGTTTTTGTTATTGGCTGATTTGCAGGGACAAGGTGAGATTTCAAGACATCACTTAACCTTTAACTGAAAAGTTTGCAAAAATTAGTGAAATATTAACGGTCAGTTATAAGAACTATTTTTCTTTAGTACCTATATATGTTGGACCTAGTGCTAATCATTTCCATACGCATTATTCATGTAATTCCAGCAGCATTTTACTGACTGGTAATTAAATCTCATGCTGGTCAAGTAACTTGCTCAGAGTCCCATAGTGAGTGCACAGAGCAGCCCCCCAACCCCCCCACGCCCCTGCCATGTTGAACCTGGGATTCACCTGGCTGTACCATACACTGTTTTTCAGTTAATTCTACTCAGAAGCAAAACTGATAATAAATAATGAGTTAGCATGTACTTAATTCTATGTTTTGGGCCCTGTTCCAAGCACTTTACATGCATCATGTCATATTATCTCCAGGCAATCCTAAGAGATAAGTGTTACATTATCCCCATTTTTATAGGGGAAGAAGCAGAATCAAGGGAAATCAGGGGCTCAGCTGGTGAAAGTGGGCCTGGGCAGTCTGGCCCCATAGCCCACACCATGCTAGAAATGAGGGAGGCACACACACAGAGAAACACACACATAGGCCTGAGGGCAGTGGGCCTCACCCAGTGTCTTGGGTTAAGATTTTTTCTTCTCTGTAAAAAGAGAGGGCTGCATTTGGGCCTTTTCAAAGTCCTTTCTGCCACTAAAAGCCTAGAACTCTGCAAGCAGGAGGACAAAAAAAAAAAATACAGTTCTCCTTGTATGTTCCCACCATGTTACGAGCCCATTAGAAAATGGCCATCACATGAATGACTGAATTTATACTTAGGCCCTATTTATACAATTTGGGGGAAAGAAGTCAGGATGGAGGCCCAACAGAGCAATTTCAAACACATCCTGAGCTTCTTACTCAGATTAGGCCTGGAGCGCTGGTTCCCTCCCCAAGCACATGCAGCGACATTGTGGACTGAGAGCTTTCCCTGGTTGTGTTTCTTCTCCCATGGCTTTCCTAAACACCCAGCTCCTCAGAGAAACTACAGATGATCACCTGTTGTGCAAAGTGGACACTCTGAGGCTGAGAGGGGAGACAGGCGATTATTTGGTGGAAGCGTGTCTAAAGATTAGCCAATTTTCCCCATAGAGTCTTTGAATGTGCTGTTGTGAGTGGCTTATTTGTTGGTCTACAGAATAAAAAAATGTTTTGTGAGATTCTTACCTTTCTACACTTATCTTGAGAATTTATTTTTAAAAAAGGAGAGTTTTGTCTTCCACTTAAACTCAGTGGGAGAAAGGGACCTAAAAAATGATCATGCACACCTTTATCTTATAGACAAGGAAGCTGAAGATCAGAGATGGGACTTGGCCAAGCTCAAGATGCTCTGGATAATGGGTAATCTATACAAAGGGTTCATCCACCCTTGAACCTTTACAGTGAATTTTGTGCTTACAAACATTTCTTGGAAGAGAGTGTTTATGTCAGGGATCATAAACTCATGGGTCCACAGATCATGCAAATGAATGACAGAGTCAGGTAAAGGGCAATTGGGACTGGTGAGGAGTGTGGCCAGTTGGACACTGAATACCCCATTGTAAGGGAAAGTTGCTACCCAGCATCAGCCAATTGTTACCACAGGGTCATGCTTGGCCAGTACTGTCCAACCTTTGAACTTTTCAAGAGAAGCAAATTTTCTGGACTTTATGTAAAGTACTCAATTTCATATCATGAACTCATTCAAAATTTTAAGATAGTGCAGGCCAAACACAACATGATGTTGGGTTAGATATAAACCACAGGTCACGCATTGGCAAACGCAGATTTATAACTCTCCTCAGATTCTTGAAAGAGACTATGGTCCAGAAGTCATGGGCAAATACCCACTTCTCTAGTGATGGTTACAGCATAGCAACACGGGCTCTCTCCTGCTTCTTTTCCCGTGAATTATGTGATGTTTTCTTCTGAATCACCCTAACCTGCAGTTATATTTAAGTCAGTTGAGAGCAGTTCCTCCTTTACAGCACGTTTTATTTATTTATGACAACATCTCTTATCCATCTCCCTTCATGGGCGGCACTGGAGGCCACCACCTGTGTTAATGCCCATACCTTCTTTCCTGGTGACAAATACCCATTTGTGAGGGGGTGAGGTATTGGGCAGTGGTGACCAGCAACTCTAAATAAGTACTAGAGACCTGTTAAACTCAGTTAAATAACAGGTTAGACGGGGGGCCTGGAGGAGGGAACGAATCGGTGATTCTTGGGGAGGGAGGGGAGAGTGTTCCTTCAAGAAAGATGGGAGAAATGAATGTGAATTGAGAGAAACTGGAGATTTTATCACTGCAGATAAATCTCTGCTACACTTTCCAAATCCAGGGCCTTAGCTATGACATAAAGATGATGGTGTGTAGTCAAGTGTATTGAAACTCCCCCAGATGTTTATTTGAAGTTCAGTGCTAATAAAATACAGAGATGCATCTCTCTATTTCTCTTTTCCTCGTGTGTTCTCTCTCTTTATTAATTTATCCTACTTAGCACCTGAAGAATTCCCCTTTTCAGAACAGGCAATGCATAACTCATTGCTCTGGGTGTACCATATTTAAGAGTGTGAGAAATAATCCGTTTGAAGGGACTGGAGATCATTTTCAGCTTTAGGAAAAGAAATTCTGAGTTTAGGGACAGGGACATTTTATATTGCAACTCTGTAGCAGCATAGGTTTTCAGCTCACTTGTCAGAAGGATTTTATTTATCAGTCTTAAAAGTACTAAGGAACTTGTCATTACTTCTCTAACAGTGGGAGATAATTAAATCCTACATGCTTTAAGGGATCAAGCCAGGGTCAGCACTGATTTGCATACAGCATGCGCAGATTAGGTGAAAGTAGCCTGTTTAAACTGTCACTTGATATTATATTAGCTATTAGATTAAACAGCACAGAACTGTGGGGCACAGCAGATAGCTGGCTGTTCTTCTCTGTCCTCACATTCTGCTGTAGCATGATCTGGCCGGCACTCCCTTATTTGGGGAGAACATGATGCCCTTAGACAGTGGGAGAGCCTGACCACCGCCTAGCCTGCTTAAATTGCCATTGAACACCATAACGTTTGGTGCTGTTTATTTCCAGGGAACCTTTGAAGCTGGTTTCTGAGAAGGATCTAAAGTATGATCTAAATTGTGGCCCAGCAGAATTTGGGGATGGTCACACTGGGTTGTGGGCAGGAATGTCACAAGGCTATTGAGAAAAGGCAAAATACAGAAATTGGGTTAAGCAAGAGGATGCTGGTAGACAGTGAGGGTGGAAGTGGGAGCTGATCCTTGTGAACTAAGCCAGGGAAGTGCTGGCTGCTGATGCCATGGGAAGAACGCCATCTATGGAATCAGACATGCACGGATGTAGAATCTAGCTCCATCACTCACCCACCGTGTGACTGAACTTCTCAGCCTTAGTTTCCTTATCTGTAAAGTGGGCTCATACAAGGTGCCTGGAACAGGGTTTACCACGTAGAGCATTGCTTTAGACATGCTAGTCCTCTGACACTGAACTTAGTAAGATGTCCCTTAGTGAGTCAGGTCTGAATACTGCTCCAAAATGCAGAAAGGACACTTGTCACTTCTTATTGTAGTCTGCTTGCTAGGTGTACCGGTCTGTGGCCCCCAGGTATTGATTATACCCAGGAGAGAAGGCAGAAATAAGTAAATTATCTCACTGTTTGCAAAATGGGCTCCCCAGGACAGCTTTTTAGCTATAAAGTACCAGTTGCATTGGCTGCCCTTTGGGATACATTCCTAAGAGAAGCTTAGATTCCATGTGCTTTGAAGGTTTCTAACAAAACCACCTCCACTGCTTACTGTCAGGGATGCTGCCTGCTCTGATCATGCCCCATGCTTTATTTTCACTTTTCTTATGTGACTTAGCATTTCTTTCTACCTTGCGTTACCGTGTTCAGAGGTTTTTAATCTCCTCCAGGCCAGGTCCCTGTGTGATCCAGCTTTCATTGCTAAAAGGTGGGAGGATGGTTTTATTGACCTGTCTTAGTTTCTCTTGGGCAATGATTATGTCATCTCCGCAGGGTCTGGCAGAAGGGAGGCCTGCATGAGTGTGGTTGGTAGGGTAACAATATGGGTGTAAGAACTTATAATTTTAATTTGAGCCTTTCCCCTAAAATGTCATATGGTGTGCTTGAGTGTGATATTGTTATGTTATAGAACTGCATGCTTATGATTTTATAATAAGAGATTTTATAATAAAACAGGGCATTTTTGTGCTGAACTTTGTACTTTAAGTGTCCAAAGGAAATAAGACCAAAGTCAACAGCCCCATGAGTTTATGTTTCACGGGACATCAAACCCCATGTCCTTGAGATATCACGGCTAGAAAAGTCTGGAGTCCTGACACAGGAGTGCCCTGAATGTTAGACCTGGAAGCTCCTGAGTAGCTCTAAAGGGCACGGTCTCCATCCTTTCCCATTTATTGGTGAGGGATTCTTGAAAGAATAGAGAATTTCTGATGTGATAGAACAGAGAGAGAACACAGAATAAGACAACACCCAAAGTGCTGGTATGCTCCATGGGAAGAAAATGCACGTGCTCCTTGGGGGCTTTAAAGAGAGAAGGGGTGTGAGACATTGAGCTCCAAGGTGCAGAAGAAGAGACAGGGATGCTGAGGTACCGCCTCTGCCCTCCTTCCGTTTCCTTCCTCCACTCCCAGCGCCCACCCCCACCTCCTGGACAGGGGGCCTGTGAAATCATCAGAATGAAATCACACATCCTGATGCCTCTGGAAAGATAATGAGAACCCATCTCCCTACAAACATCCAAGTTACTTTCTCGAGTAGCCGATTGCCGTAAACCGGTGAGGTATTGTCTTGTGGGGGTAGAGAACTCTGAATGCAGGAGGAAAAAAGAAAATAAATAAGAGCTTCTAAGACAGACCGTATTGATATTATGCTTATAAAACCTAAAAGCCCCTGCTGACTGTGGAAAATTAATGATAGGTGCAGTCAATATTAATTGTCCCTCCAAAAAGTAGTGGGGGGAGAGCACCTCCAAAATGAGAATCAATGTAATCCCCCTGCCAGTGCCATATTGAGCCTTTCTTCCAAAAATACATTTTTTAAACCATTGACAGGGTTATTTAGGAAAGCGTTTCCTTAGTCCTGCTAATGGAAAACCATGATAATGATCTTGGAACAATAGGTTTTAGAAACTCAGCGCTTGGGTGATGACTGGCTTCCCATGGTCAATGCTGCAGTTTTTCTTTGAAAGGGAAGCAGTGGGGACTCAGAGGTGGATAAGGAGTTTCAGTACCGGATTCCCCCTACACAGTAGTATTTTTTTCATTTCTCATGAATTATTAAATAAAAATCCAGCAATGCAAGGGAGGAAAAAGCAGATGGCGTCTCTCTGAGTTTGCTGATTAGCCAGTTGCTGGGTTCAGGCAGGGCTCCACGTGTTGGTAGTTTCTATAAATGTCCGTGGAAGTGGAGCATGATCCTTACTGCATCTCAAGTGAATGATTTTTCAATTAGCCTGGGGTTCCTTTGTGGTATTCCCTTTGCAGTCCTACGTGGTGATGTAGGGCAAAGGTTTAAGAGGTTTTGGACAATTTATGTGGTTTGGAGAGGCTGTTTGTCAAGACACGGTATCTACAACTACTTTTATGTTCAATTTGAGTCCCAGGTCTTTTGCTTATTTTTATGGCACCGTTTTCTGAGCTGTTACAGTGAACTTAAAGGCCGTGTTTGAATGCTGGTGGTGGTACCTATAAGGGGTTTCTGCAGGGGGCTGGGCAAGCCAGGAAAACTTGTCTCCAAATACATGGGGACAATGGGCCTTGCTTAACTGGAGGGCTATTTGGTGAGCCTCACCAGAGTACTTTGAACCATGAATGTTGTTTGAGCTGAAAACTTCACCTTGAGGGTGTTGGGGGGTGTCAAAGAAGGGGTTCTGGATTCAACCAGATTTGGGAGGTCTGGGAGTACTACTTCCTAAGACAAGTTGCAGGCATATGTTGGAGATGTGGGTGGAATTCGCTTCCAGACCATCACAATAAAATGAGTTGTAATCTTGTTGCTAATGGAGGTCCTTGCCTTCAATTTGGAAAAAAAAAAAGTGACATCCATGATGCACAATAAAGCCAAAAGCATTAAAATGAGGCCTGCCTGTACTTATTCTGGGTTTTCATACCTGTAAAAGGTATCATATCTCGGTTTTCTAACCTGTAAAACGATTACATAAGATCGCGCATGCAAAGTTAGTCAGAGCCTGGGACAAAGTAAGTTGTCAGAAATGTTATCATTTCTATTATGATTGCCACTACTCTTAGGAATCAAGCCGAAGACAGTTGACAGGGCCGTGTACAAAGAGTTAGTTGGAAAGATGTTCCTTACAGAATTGCTTATAACAGTGAGAAATGGGATTGTGTATACACATTATGACAAATAAATATAGTGGTTATTGTGTTATTTGGCTATTAAGAACCATGTGGTTGATGTTTATTTCATTTATTTTTCTGTTTTCAAAATAATATTTTTCAATATTATTTATTGAAATAATAAAGATTTATTGATAGAACAGCATTCACAATACTTAAGTGGAACATTAGTTTGCAAAGTAGTTATCATCTGGTTGTTTGCTCAAACAGTGTAGGAATAAATATGTTCTCACACACCCAGAAAGTGTAACTAGGTGCATTCCTGGGAATGCAATTTTAAAAAAAATATATTTAAAAAATTGATTTTAGAGAGAAGGAAAGGTAAGAAGAAAGAGAGGGAGTGAAACATTAATTTGCAAGAGAAACATCAATGGGATGTCTCTCGCATGCTCCCCAGCCGGGGACTTGGCTCACCACCCAGGCATGTACCCTGACCGGGAATCAAACCCATGACCCATCGGTCTGCAGGACGATGCCTAACCCACTGAGCCACACCAGTCAGGGATGGAGTACAATTTTTTATGTTCTAATAAGTTTTATGTATTTATTTTTTGCTCCTCTGAAATTTTTTTTATAATGACAAATTGCTGCTCTTGATTAAAATCTATTTTTGAATGGAAAAAGAAAACCCTTCAGATGAGGCTCCTAGATGGGGGATATCATTTTTAATGGTGACAAATGTCACCATGTCAGCATTGGTTTTATCAGAGATTTTGGGATGTGAACTTGGACATGCTGGAGGTTGTGTCACTCCATCAGAAAACACAACAAAGCAATGAAAGATCAGGAACATTTGAAAATGAGATCATGAGGAATGAGAACTATAACAGTCGCTTGGCCCCATATATTTTTTTAATAGAAGACTTACTGACATTTGAAAAATGGAGACCTGTGCTACCGACTTGAGGTTGATTGGCACTTATGGGCAGTAGGAGGCATTATTTATCGCCCCCTCCCTTTGCTCTCACCCCTCATCCCAACCCTCACCCAGCCACCCTCTGAAATAAATTGGATAAGCTATGAAACTTTCTAAAATTGCTATGTACAGAAAAGACGAGTTGTCGTTTTCAAAATATGATTTAATCTGGATAGAAATTTGAAAAAGTAACTTGTGACATTTTGAACACTTTTACTGATGCTTGTTAAAGAAGAAAAAAAAAAAGAAAAAAAGAAAATTGTACCTGTTCAGAGAGAAAAAAAAACCAAGAAGAACTGAGAATAGCTTCATATCAAGTTTTTTATTAAAACAGTTGTGTCTAAATCTCAATGGATTTTGTAAAAATCGAAATAATGTTTGCCAGGAGCCCATGATTGCTATAAATATCTACTTATATTCATACTTCAGGAGTGGGCTGGGTCCCTTAATTTTCTGCATAAATGGAAGATTATTTATGGGTTCCATGCAGGTTTATCATTTGTCTGGTGCTACAACTTGACTCTTAGAGTTTTGGAATTTTCTGGACTTCCAGCTAAATATATATTTTCAAAGATTTATTCATTTATTTATTTTTTCAGAGAAGGAGGAAAGGAAAGAGGAAGAGAGGGAGAGAAACATTGATGTGAGACAGAATCATTGATCGATTGCCTCTCACGTGCATCTCAGCTGGGGACCAAACCCTACCACCTAGGCATATTCCCTGACAAGGAATGGAACCAGTGGAATTTTGGTTTATGGGATAATGTCCAACCCACTGAACCACACAAGTTAGGGTGCTAAATATACATTGTAGATGGGGAGTACATGTGTTCATGTATAAGATTGCACCCAAATACTTGAGAACCCTTCTTTTTTCCTCCAAAGTGTGCAAGCATATTTATGAATGTTTCATCCTTTTAACTCCAAGTTTTTTTGCAAGGGAAAAATTAGATTTGCCTCAAAATCATCAGACTCTCAAATACGTCCACAGCACCCTTTTCTAATCCAACTATTTAATTCTAGGAATAATGAGTTTCCTTCTGGGGTTCCTCGTATCTTTAACACAACTCAAAAGTTGAGCGCCATAAAGTCTGCTGAAATCTATAAAAATCATGACATTGTCGTCAGTAGAAATTCCTAAAAGCTATTTTGCTTGCAAGACTGTCCTAAATGAAAATTTAGAGGAATTACATTTACTTCCCTGAAATGCCCAGTTCTGCTTTCATTTCTTTCTTTCTTGTTTCTGTGTTCCTTTTTTCTCTCTGTCTATCTCTCTCTCTCCCTCCCCCTCGCACACTTGCTGTCTCTTTCTCTGATTATCTGTCTCCTCTTTCTTTTGTTCTCTCTGGTGTACACCATTTTTATATTTTATGTCCAAAACCCTCCCACTTTTCTCTAATCCCCCTCCTGACATGGGTATTTTAGCTTTCCCAATAAGATTTACACCTATCATTCATTTTCCTTTAGTTGTCAAGAATTACATTATTATATTACTCTAATTTGATGCATAATATGGGGAGATGAAAACATCTTAGTGTTCTATGGCCACAATTGGTTACCAGGTTTTTTATTTGACTCGAATGTTGCTAAGTTGTTTTTTTTTAATTGGTTACTATGGCTTTAAGATTTTACCTAAAAATTAGAATTTTCTTTACAAAAATATAAAAAGATTTAACCATCCTGGGTACCTTAGGACACGGCAATAGTGACTGAAGTGGAGAGGTAGCTTCTAGGTCTCCAATATGTCACTGTCCTCCCCCCAACCCCATCCTCTGCAGGGTCTTCATTCACCTATGTTATTCTCTGATCACTATTAGGCATTTAACTTTTCCATTACCTGAGTTCCTTCGTGTTCCTACAGTTTCCTCTCCTAGAGCCCCATTTTCCCATACCCCAAAGAAGGGAGAACAGTGGGAATTCCACCTACAATGGCTGGACCAATCAGAGGGGCTACCTTTGGTTATCCGTCAAGTGACTCCTCAGCTAGGATATAAGGCTGGAGCTGACACAGAGGTTGCTGATAAGACAACCGCTTTGAAACAGCTTCTAATGTCTTTCGAGGTCACTGAGTCAATCAGCCATTTAGATTTATTGGTATAATTCATCTTCTGGTATTTTTGGATGTATTATTCATTTTCCGAACTTAAATACATCTTATCACCATTTGAACAGTAACAAAAGTTGAAAGAAGTTAAACATTCTATTAGTGCACGTCTGGCTTCCGCTAATGCCTGTATATTGATGGTTCTTCTGGGATGTGGAAGGAGTCTTGCCAGGGGTCATATCTGAGTCTTCCTTTTTCTGCACAAATGTTTGATAACTTTTCCCCGGTGTTGCCTCTTCTGGCTGTGCTGATCTCTCTAAATATGCCAAGAGTACATCAGTTCTTGGCCTGTGCTTAGCTTTCAGTAGATATTTGTTAAATGAAGAAACATTTTTACATATGTTTGTAAAAATGAGGCAGAGAGGAGAAACAACTTGCCTTTGGTCATAGGTAAAGTTACTGAGAAAATGGGTTAGATGGGGCTTTTCAAACATTTGTTTAAGTGTTTCTTCCCAGTTCCCATCACACTACCACTATAACCCAGCTTTCCAGCAAATATTCAATTTTCATATACCATGAGCCCTTGAAATGGGCATATGTATTGGCGATTCTGATTCTAATTCATACTTCCAACAGAATTGCACTCAAATAATGCTTTCCGATTTTCAGAACACTTACAACCGTTTCCTTGCTTAAACACCTGGTGGAATTCTGATGTTTGGGTTCATCATTTCCTGTTCCTGTTGCAGACATCTCAGCTTGTGGAGCCACTCCACCGGCAGGGGTGTTATCAACTACAGGTGTACGCAGTATCCTCTTTACGCATATGCATCAACCTGAAAACCTGTGCCATTGGACTTGTCTGCAGTAGTCACACTTCCCTGTTTTAGCAGCTGTGACATTGAAACCAGCACGTTTAGTCCAAGTTCATATATGATGTCTTGAAGTTTTTCCACCTTACTCAGTGAACGTTATAGTTTGGTTTTGCTTTGTTTTCCTGCTTTGGGCAAGGCTTTCTCTGTGCAGCTTTGTGGGAGTCGCACGCCTTGCCTGTTCCACCCGACTTAATTCATCTGTCAGAAATGACAAGTGCTTTGGAGGCATTTCCTTCCAGAGTCTCCCAAGTGTATGTACACAGGAACACACTGCACTCACACACATGCGGACACACAAGCCACCGTGAACTGAGAATAGCTCGGGCTGCTGATGCTCTGGGCAGTCGTAAAGGAAGCTTTCCTCAGAGATGAAAGCTGGGTCTAGCGTGAGCTTTCCCTTGCTGCTCCCTTCCTTGGGGTCACATTGTTGCTGCACAAATGGTGATGAAGATGACAAAGAGGACCCACTAAAATGGAGAGTAAATAATGACTATTTTATCCCCCAAACCACTGAAATCTCAGCTTAAAAAACACAGTATGCATCAAAATAGAAAGAATATTCATGGGTACCCCAGAGACAGAGTGTTTTGTAAGGTTCACTTTTTGGAAAGAGACTGATTCTATCTCCATCTGCATCCCTACCTCTGTCTCTGTCTTTATCTCTATCTGCATATCTATTTCTCTCTATATCATCTGTACCTATATCTATATCTATGTCTGTATGTGTATTATTGGTGATTTCATATGGTTCAGCCCAGTAACTCTGACCACAGAATTGGTTCCTGGCCCCTTCCTCCACCCTTTTTCCCCATTTCCTTCTCTACTAGAGAAGTGATTGGGAGCTGCAAATGTCAGGTGAGAACTGCAACATCAATGTAGGTGATGCTTTGCAATGGTCCCCAAGATTTCTTCTTCCTGGTGTCTGTGCCCTGTCTAATCCACCCTCTTGTGTGTGGTGAATACTCATGCATATGAGGTGATGTCACATGTGTGTTTAGGTTCTATTATAAATCATGGGTGAAGATGCATAGGCCACACATAAGATGACTTTAAGTTAATCAAGAGAGAGATCATCCTGGGGGGGCCTGACTTAACAAGGAGAGAGCTTTAGAAAGAGGGACTGCGTTCCTCCTGAAGAGGTGAACACTTCCCTCTTGGTTGTGACAAAGAAACCAGCCAGAGATGAAGCTCCTATGGGGAGGAATGGTCGGTAGAAGCTGAGAACCCCTGTCTTACAACCTCCAGGAACTGAGTGTTGCCAGCTATCTGATTGAGTTTGGAAGAAGACCTTCAGCTTCAGATGAGGACACAGCCTGGTCAACACCTTGATTGTGGCCTTTAAAGAACCTGAGCAGAGGCTCCAGCTAAGCAATGCCCAACTTCTGACCCGCAAAAACCATGAGATAATAAATGGGTGCTGTCTTAATCCACTAAAGCTTAGGTAAACAGTGAAGCAACAATAGAAAATGGACACAAACATCAAAAGATCTGCATGCTCAGTACCGGGTCTGATCACACCCGCGTCTGTGACCACCTGCTTCTTCAGCATCTTGCTTCATCTGCCTCCACCCACAAGTGAAACCAAGGAAGAGTTTAAGTGACAATCTGAGCTGTGAGAGAGCCTCATGCCCATTCTAGGTTCCACTGGTGCTGTTGATGCATATCTGTGAACTCAGCTTTATTTCTTTTTGTGTTAGCCTATTACTGCAACAGAAACAAAAGAGAGAACATCTCTTTTCAGAGGAAAAATATTTAACTCACTCTTGGTTTGGAACATGAGACACTTGATGCTGGAACACTGTCTTGGACCGTTCCCTGCAGACCCGTCATCCTACAGCACTGCACGAGGAAAAAGGCGTGTGGCTGCCATCGTAAGCTTCTTTCATTTCTCTACTCTCTTTTAAAATGTTCTTTCCTGTTCAGGCTTCTGGGCTTTTTCTTTTCTCCTTCCCTTTGTGTGGTGGCATTTGCCTTGAATATTTATGAGGAAAACTTGGTCCCTCCCCAAGAACTTATTTGGGGGTAATTAATTCTTGGCTCCATGGCAGTGCTTCACAACTGTGACTTTCTTAGGTACGAATTGACTGAGTACATGTCCAGGCATGGGACATATGCAGTTATTGCATTTCCTTTTGCCAAAAATTAATCGTTCCTTGAATTTGCTGTAATGGGAATGGTGCTTGTGTGTGAGGGAGCATAAGGGTGGAATTCCCGTGAGGGCAGTGAGGGATCCTTGAGAACCTGGACTGTAGTCTCTTAAGTCATTGTCTTTGCAGTTTTGTGCTCCAGAGCTCTGGAAGAGGACCTTTTGAGGAAGCTGAACTACACCTCAGGGAGATTACAGTCTATTAGGGCAGCAAGAGTGAAAAAATGACCATTCATGAACTTTTGGTAGGTGGTGCAGCCACAAGTACAAAGAGATGAAGGAGAGAGGATAGGGAGACAAACTGTGTGTTTTTACTAGGACTGGATAAGGGAATTTGGCCAGAAGAAAAAGAATATGTGGTCATGATGAATTCATTGATTTTTCAACACACATTGAATTTGGATTTGAAACTGGGCATCATTTTAGGGAAATTTTTGTGTGATCCAATGCATGGCAAAATAAAATGAATTAAGTGATACCCTGCTTATTCGGAATCTGTGAGAAATTGGACTGTAAATTCCACCAGGGCAGGAGGCATCTCCATCTTGCTCTCTGTTGCATCCTCAATGCTGAGAAGAGAGTTTTGCTGTGGTGGGTACTCAAACACAATTGAGACCTAAGTGAATGAATCGTACCACTGGGCCACCATTCAAAGGGCTTTCTAATAAGATTAATTGTGTGATTGCAATTGTAAAAACAAAAAAGTAGGAAGAATGAACTGTTTACACGGATATGATTGCTTAATCATGAAACATTGTTCCACATTCATTAAAGCATGGATCCAGAGGAAGGCTACACATGAATTCACTGAGAGCCCAGTGGAATTCACTGTATATTTTGAATGTACAATTTTCTTTTGGAAAAAATTGTATCTCATTCATTAGTCTTCCTTTCCATCTCACTTTCTGAATGAGTAAAGATTTCATGAGGTTTTGGCATGTTCTCTTTTGTGATATTTCACCCGGTTGAGGGACAATAATAGGCTTTGGAGGCTAAGTCATCAGCCAGACCTGAGCTCAGACAAGCAATCCGAATCTAGAAAGGGTGACGAAGCAGGGCTTCAGAGCAGAAGCGCAGATCAGTACCAGGTAGGCTGTCAGGATCCTGGGGCACAGGACAGAGCCCATTCTAGATGGACTGACAGCAGTTATAGACTATTTCAAAGGCAGAAGTTCAGGCTAGATGCTTTCTGTGCAGGGGCCGGTAAGAGTGAAGAGCAGATAGCCTATGTCCAATCTGATTAATGGGTCCAGGGCATAATAAGTCCAGGTCAGCCAATAAAAGCTGAGCTGTACTTCTTGACAGCAGGCTTTCCTGCTATCACCATCCTCACCTAGAAATGATCAGCTCTGTGGTTGCCCATTGAGATTGGCTCGTCCACAACATACCTTTTCTCCTAAAATGCTGCTTCTATGTATACAGGCAATTTTAGCTTTGACCACTCTTCATTCACAAGAATATTTCCTGCTTTCTAAGACTCACTGGCCACATGGTAGCAGTTCCATTTTGTATGGAATCATTCGATCACTGTTTTCCCAGTGAATATTGTAAGTGCTCCTATGAGGGGCTGGGAGTTAGGAAAGGTATAATAGAAACCCAGATTTCTATTTTAGGGAGCATGAGGTTATGTGCACAAAAGACCTTTTTGCTGGATTACACATTAGATACCTCTTTAACTGGAAAACAGAATTCAGATGTAAATTATTATTATTATTTCTTTATTGTTGTTCCAGTACAGTTGTCTCCATTTTCCCGTCACCACTCTTCCCCACCCTACCCACCCCCACTCCCACACTCAATCCTTCCCCTCTTTGGCTTTGTCCATAGGTCCCTTATACACCTTCCTTGACTTGACCCCTGCCCTTCTTTCCCCCATTATCCCTCTACCCCTTCCCCTCTGGTTACTGTCAGTTTGTTCTTTATTTCAATGTCTCTGGTTATATTTTGCTTGCTTGTTTGTTTTGTTGATCAGGTTCCACTTATAGGTGAGATCCTATGGTATTTGTCTTTTACTACTTGGCTTATTTCACTTAGCATAATGCTCTCCAGTTCCATCCATGCTATCTCAAGGGGTAGGAGCTCCTTCTTTCTTTCTGCTACATAGTATTTCATTTTGTAAATGTACCATAGTTTTTTGATCCACTCATTTACTAATGGGCACTTAGGTTGCTTCCAGCACTTGGCTGTTGTAAATTGTGTTGCTATGAACATTGGCGTGCATAGGTTCTTTTGAATTGGTGTTTCAGGATTCTTAGGATATAATTCCAGCAGTGGAATTGCTGGGTCTAAAGGCAGTTCCATTTTTAGTTTTTTGAGGCAATTCCATACTGTTTTCCATGGTGGCTGCGCCAGTCTGCATTCCCACCAACAATACGAATATAAATTATAACCCTTGTTATTACTCACAACTGCAGTTCAGAGGGTAGTAGGCCATTTTCCCATCCTTTCACAAACCAGTAACCTCCAGAATAAATTATATATTGCACCCTATACCAATTGTCCTTAAGCAAGTGACACTTTCACAGATGGCACAGATTGCCATGGATTCTACCAGAAACTGCTGCCACCAGCTTGTGGTAGTTCATCTTTTTCTATTATTTGCCTGTAGGCTCTTAGCTGACTGAATTCGGGTCTTAGACGTGAAAGACCTGGAGCTATTACATTTAGTTGTAGTGACTGTGGGGGCTCAGAGAAGGTCGACCGGAAGGAAAATCCAGGACTTTGTGTACACAGGGGAGCTGTCTCTGGGTAACCTATGGATGGTCCCAGGTGACTCTCCCCAGAGCCCACGGATGAGAAAGCCAAGGGACTTTGGCTTATCTCCTCTGGAGCTCCAACTACCTTGTTTATTCTCCAAGCAAAGGCATGAAATGTTCTACATACACCTTGCATGTGTGAGTATGTGTGTGTGAGTCCATGACTGTGTAATTAATTGGTGCTGTCTTGCTTCCATCAGGACTTTAAAATAAAAAGCAAATGTCCTGATGGCTGATGATAAAGTCCCTACATGATACATCTGCCCAAGAACTTCAGAGAGAAGGAGTAGAAAGTTTTAATCTTTCTAAGAAAGATGACCCTATTTTAAAGTCTGTTATTCAGTTGACTTCACAGTCACAAGAGAAAGAAGGGGCGGCCACCTGTAGGTTTTACACCTAGCAGACAAGATGATGGTGGTGGCTTCCATTTGTTCTGGAAACTGCAAGGTCCTGCTTCTGAGACAAGTTCTTTAGACATCCTGGTATGTTCCCCAGAGAAACCCACTACCTCTCATTATCATAGCTGAACAGATGCTTCAAAGCAGTTCTCCGGATCTCTGTAGGATACCAACTGAAAATTAACCCTCATGGGGACTCTCTGTTATTCTAAAACCAAAGTCTTACTTTTGGTACCTGGAGACCCTGCCCTAACCTGGAATGTGTCAGTCATGACAGTTTTTTGTGTCTGTGCCTCTTAGGCAAACATTTCAGGAATGCAGATTCCTTCATTTCTTGATATTTTAGGTACATATTTATCAAAGATTATTATGCAGTGATCAGGAAACTGCTATATGTGCTCAGTGAATTTTAGAAAGCAGTTATAAGTGAATATACATTAAATGAACGAATGAATAATTATTGCGCATCATTACTTTATGATATGTTACAAATTTTTTGATGTGTTTTTTTTATCAGTCTTCTCCATTAGAATGTAAGTTCAGTGAGGGTAGGGGTCTTGTTTTAGCCAATGTATTTTTCGGCACACAGGGATATGGTAGGCGCTTAATAAATATTTGTTAAAGGAATGGCCACCCATGGGGACTGAGTGAGCGAACAAATGGTGGCAGCGGCGTTAAATTCCTCTTTCGAGGATATTTCTGAATCGCTTCCTCCTTTAAATACTTCAGCCTGAGTACAGCTGCCTTCAAAGTTAATATTTATTGAATGGTCTACTGTGTTCCAGGGACTGGGATAGAAGTTTATTGACACATGAATGAATCTTTCATTCACAGTCCTATGAGTTATGTACTAAGATTGTACACAATTTGTAAGTGAAGAAACTAAAAGTTTAAGAGGCTGAAGACTTGCCCAAGAACACAGGTCAAATAAGGTGAGTGGCCGGGTTTTGGCACCGGGGCGAATTAACCCCTTAAACTATGAAAGCCTTCCCATGTCTTGTTTATTTACCCAACTGCTCAACTACCCTACTCTTCTGGAGGGTACTCTATGGGTCAGGAGGCATGTTGGGTGCCCAGCAGTCTGGTCTCTGCCTTTTCTACGTGTTTGGAGGAGAGGAATCAGGATTGGGAGAGAAGGTGTATGTGGGTCTGTGTGTAACAGTAGAATCAACTGACAAGTTCCAGCCAGTTTACTTCAGGAATGTTCCCGACAGAGGGAGGGGTAAGGAACAGTGAAATGCCCCATCGCCAGATCGGCAGGGCAGTCTGTTTGCAGGAGACTGAGGCTGCTTCCCAAACACACTCGCGCTGTGTCCTGAAATGGAGGTCTTGTCAGTTTCCCTCTAACCACTTTAAACCCAGAGCTTTCCCTTAAAATATTGACCCAGTCTGTGTTTTACCCACTCCACTTCTTAAAATGGAAGTTCACAGAGAGTTGTTTATAGTTATCAGAAGAAGGAGGAAGCTAGTTAATATGTTGTCAGCCCTGAAATGTGCAGCTTCTCACTGTTTGTCATCATAATGGGCTGACTGGCTCCTCAGAACTGCTTATTGGTTTTCATTGAGGGCGGTATTATTTTCATGCCACTCACAAGGCTGCACGGTCCCCGTGCCATCTCCAGAAGATGCCTCTGGCAGGAGCAGAAGCCGGCGCTGTTCTTAGAATAAAGACTGTGGAAGAATCTTGACCACCTTACTTTCTTGCTTCTTTGCTGCAAACTCGGTTCCAAAATGTTTTTATTCACTTACTAACGCAAGGCTGTCTAGAGGAGGTTCTGTGCTTTAGGGTCCAGCTCTCTACTAATTATGTAAAATTCCTGTAAACTAGTGAATAATTACCGGAAGTGTGTGGCCTTCCCTTTTTTCTCCCTTTGCTGTTTTTTTTTTTTTTTTTTTAATAGGCTGCGGGACACATTGCAGCAAATATTTCACATGGGAGTTTGTGCCACCATAATAATTAATGCCAGAAAGTTATGTGAAGGTCTTCCTGGATTAAGTAAACTAGCCCTTGCTGAGAATGAAAGATGAATGGTGGGAAAGTTGAGAAGAAAGCGGCTGTAAAATGATCTAAGATATATTTAAACTGCAGGAAAAGAACCCACATATTTTTATCTTTGTCCAGAAGGGTTACTGTTTTTCTAAGACAGTAACAGAATAATATCTTCAGTTAGCAAATAATTGCACAACTGTGTGATCAGATGCTTATGGATGTTGTGAGGAAAAAGCATTAACAGGAAACTGTGCTTTGCCCAGCTTTTGTTTGCTGCCCTTCCAGTGATTAGATTCTGTCAATCAGAGACCGGTTTTATATAAAAAGCCATTAGCAGTTAGCTTTTCAGTACTTCTGATAGGCAACTGAACTTGAATGCATCTAGGTATAGCAGTTACTCTATGGTGAATGTTATCACGGGGGTGAATTACAGGTATTGGCATTTAGTTTTGTAAACTGTGCTCACCTAGGGATTTTAATAAACCATGGATTGAAGTTTTATGTCTTCCCTTCCTAAGAACATATAGCATTTTTACACTGAGACTTTATTCGTTGTTCATATGGCTTCATCAAATCGCAATTCATAGGGTAGATACACAAGGACTAGAAATAGATATATTCCAAGCAGTGGAATAAGGTCTGTTTGTAAGTCAATATCTGCCAAGAATAAAAAAAAGTCTCCTAAGGATCCTTTGTGTTCCCTTTAAATAAAGAGGTCTTTTTCTTCAAGCTTCAAATCAACTTTTATCTTCCCTGAGTTGATGTGAGATCTTCAGTACATCTTATGAGGACCAAGTCAGAGGGACAGTAGGTTGACTCAGTGTCGTAAAGTCCAGGGGAGGGTCCAGACTGTTCACATAACTTCCCGGCTCAGTGAGACCTGGCAGAGCACATGGGCTCTGCTTCCTCCCTTTCTTTGTGCATCACCCAGCCCCTCTGTCGTGCTGTGTTCACGGTTCTCTCTGGTCTGCAGCAGGAACCTTTATTGAATATTCTG
This sequence comes from Macrotus californicus, assembly GCA_007922815.1. NCBI lineage: Eukaryota > Metazoa > Chordata > Mammalia > Chiroptera > Phyllostomidae > Macrotus > Macrotus californicus. Next base: position 42,782 of record VMDR010004707.1, read on the forward strand.
ACCTCATTCTCTGGGTATTGCTCCCAGGATGTCACTGCAAGGTCTGTGTACAGAATAGGTGACAGAAGGGCTGCACTGCAGAGCTGAGGTCTGCGTGGCTGAGCTGATGAAGAGAGCAGCCCCTAGTCTGTATTTCTCCATCAGTTCCTGTCTGGACCACTAGAATAGCCTCCTAACCCACACCCTGAAATGGACCCCACGTGGCATCTAAAAGGCTGTTTTTGCTAGGAGAATCTTGCCTCTCTCCTCTCTTCTCCTTCAATGCCTTCAAATTCTGTTAAAGATAAAAACAGACCTCTGCCCTAGTCTGACTTCTGACTCATTTAGTGCAACATTCCTTGTCCTCTGGGCTCCAGCAACATGGCCTTCTCAAAGCTCTACTTCAGTCTATCAAAGGACCTTTTGATATGAAATTCCCTCTGCACAAAAGGCTCTTTCTTCAACCTGGACCTACAAACTTCTCAACCATGATATCTCAGCTCATACTTCACTTCCCAAAGAAGTCTTCCCACCTACAGCATTACCCTGTTCTATACGCCTTCATAGTAGCATGCACTTCTCCTTACAAGTAGTTTGCCTTACTTGTAGCTTTACATTGTGTGTGTGTGTGTGTGTGTGTGTGTGTGTGTGTGCGTGCTATTCAGTCAGTATCTGTGTCTCCCTGGTAGATGGCAAGCTTTATGAGGTCAGGAGCCACTTCTGTTGGGCTTGTCCTTTCATCTCCAGTGCTTAGCATTGTGCCTGTTACAGAGGAAACATTTGATGAATCTTAGTTAAAACAAGAAAAGGATGAGAGAAGGAGGGGCAGTGCTAATAACAACACATGAGCACAAATACAAGGGAGTGGGGAGAGAAAGAAAGAAGAGAGGAGAGGAGGGGAGGGGAGGGGAGGGGAGAGGAGAAGAGGAGGAAAGAGGCAATTCACTCTTCCAAAGCCTGTGGAAGCTAGTGAGGAAATGTCTCTCCATTTCTGCCTTGAATACTGAATTTCATTCAGTCTAAGATGTCATAACTGTATGGCACACAATTCTTTATATGTTACAAAGAAAGAAGGAAGCACTGCCAATTAAACTATGACATACTATTGATTGTAAAATGCCTCCCAATGTTAGACATCAAAATTTCAGATGACAAAATGTGAAATGATGTGAATATTAGACTTGATGCACATTAAAATCAGATTACATTAAATCTAGGGAAAATGAGCTAAATAAATAGTCAAATGGATGTGGGTTGAAGCATGATGGCTGTGAGGACTGGGGCTACTGCACCAATTTTTGAATATCTAACACTACTGTAGCATTTTCTTTCTTTCTTTCTGGTAATATGACATGGACTGGGACACATATGGTCACACAGGTGTTCCTTGGTCACCTGGTGAGAAGTAGCATTCTAGTTTCAAGTGGTTGGGATTATGAGGGGCCATCTACAATGAAGCAAGAAGAAGGCATCATGGCTATCAATGATAAGCACCAACCAATGGACTAGCAGTTTACAAACAGCACAGAATGTAGTCCAAAGAGGTGCCCAAACATCCTCTCCCTTCAGCTCCAAAGTATAGCATAGATGCGCATCTCTCGGGATTGTTTCTGCACCATGCTGCTAGTCAGAGGAATAGTGGATTAACAGATGTTTGAACCAGTGTTTAAGGATAAACCTTAAGCCACAAAGCCATCACTCTTACTCTGCAGCTGGAGGAGGGGCACTAACTGGTTAGTAGTCAGGAACCTTGGTTCTGATTCTAGGTCTATGACTAGCTGAGTGACTGTGGCAGGTGATGTCACTCCTGTGTGCCTCACTGGGATTACATGTCCCCAAGATGTGTTCAATCCCCACTCTTAATATGAGCTTCTCTCCCCATAGGTTAATGAAATCATTAGATTTCTGGGATTCGTGTAGGTATGTCCTCTTTTTGTTACACAGCTCTGTTGATTTCTAGCCATCTTTCTTTTTAACCAATCAACACATTTTCAGGGTCAGTTGCTACATGGTAGTGATGACTTCTGCCCTTCTTCTCCTCTGTTGCATGTGTTTCCTCACTCCTGTTATTTGCTCTTTTCATAAGTTCAATTCTACATCCTTTCCACCAGCTTAGGTGTAGTGCCCCAAATCCAGACACTGCCAGTTGTGTCTAGAAATGATAATGTGAATAATATGGCACTTAACTCTGCTCTCAGACCCTGTGATCTTAGGGTCATAGAAGTATGAAAAGGCTGAATCTGACAGGATATGTAGAGATTGTCTTAGCTAATTAGCTCCTTTAACAAATGAGAAGACTCTCAAGAGGATGGGGAATGATTTACCAAAGGTTACCCAGCTGGTAGTGGTGGACTTTGGACACAATTCTCCAGGCTGCCATCTCCAGCTCCCTCCAGTGCACCAAGCTGACTTCATGCTTAACAATACCCAGGACGATAGATTCCTGTATCCTATTGTAAGTTTCTATTTACTTTGCCTTCTGAGTTTTGCAAACCTGTTTTGAAAAAGAATGCTTTTTTATTCCCCAAAAGCTCTTCTTTTATTTCACATTAAAAAATATGAATATGGATTCCCTTGGGAGTTTAGTGCTTATAATTTTCCTTTTTTAAAAGAGTTTATTTATTTATTTTTAGACAGAGGGGAAGGGAGGGAGAAAGAGAGGGAGAAAAACATCAATATGTGGTTGCCTCTCATGTACTCACTACTGGGCACCTGGCCTGCAACCCAGACGTGTGCCCTGACTGGGAATCAAACTGGCGACCTTTTGGTTCACCTGCTGATGCTCAATCCACCGAGCCACACCAGTCAGGACATATTTCTTTAAGTCTCCAGCTTTAAGACTCTTTGTTGCTGCTCTTTGAATTTAAATTCTCTTTCTTAGGAATAACCCAGAGACCCAGGACATTTATTTCATGTCCTACTGTGAGGATTCTTCTTCCTTGAAGATCTAGTCTCTGTTTGTAAGAAGATTGTCTTAGTCTGTTTAGGCTGATAGAGCAAAAATAGTGTAGACTAGGTGGCTTAAACCACAAACAGTTCTGGAGGCCGGGTAGTCCAAGATTAAACTGCCAGCAGGTTCAGTGTCTGTTGAGGGCCCATTTCCAGGTTCATAGATGGCTGTTTTCTCCCTGTATTTTTACATGGTGGAAGGGGCCAGGAAGCTCCCTGAGTCTCTTTTATAAGGACACTAATCTCATTCATAAGGGATCTCTCCTCATGACCTAATCACCTTCTCAAGGCCCCACCTTCAAATACCATCATGCTGGGGATTAGGTTTCAATATATGAATTCTGGGGGCACAAACATTCAGTGTGTCACACAGGTGGAGTCTTCCTAAGTCATGAATGCTGTTAGAAAGCCCTCAAGAAAGATAAGGATCCCTTAGTTGTTTTAATGAAATACTACTCGCCCATAAAAAAGAAGAAAATTTTACCCCTTGCAACGATATGGATGGACCTGGAAAACATTATGCTAAGTGAAATAAGCCAGTCAGAGAGAAATAAATACCATATGATTTCACTCATATATGGAATCTATGAACAAACTGAACTAACAATCAAAATAGAGACAGACTCATAGATGGAGAGCAGATGACAGCTAAGGGAGGGGGAAGGTTAGGGGGGTGGAGGAATTGAGCAAAAAGGAAAAATGTTCATGGACATGGACAACAGTGTGGTGACTGCAGAGGGGAGGGGGATCTTAGGGGACTAAATAGTAATTGAAAAATACAATAAAAATAAAGTAAAATAAAATAAATTTAAAAAAGATAAGTGTGGACAAACTCATGGGATGAACATTTTTTCTGTTCATTGAAAAATGTGCCTTACAAACATGATCTCATTTTAACCCTCCCAAAAATCAGCTGTCGTTATGACTTTTATTTGACAGATAAAGAAACTGAGGCACAGAGAGATTAGAAATAATGGATTGGCAAGTCACCCAAATAGCAAAGGGTCAAACCAAAATTCAAAGCTAAATCTGTCTCTTTATGAAGACTGGTAGTTTGCCCTTAAAGATACAAGAACTTGAACTTTATATAACGTGTGGCTACTGTGGTTTTGAGCTGTTAATTTAATTATTTATCTTTTGCTGAAGACAAGTAACACAATCAGTGATTTCCCTAAAGAGATTTATAAATTATCTCTTTCATTTTCTATCTTATCTGAACATCCCTGGGAATTTATCATCAACCAGCAGTTCTTTGGAAGTGAAATCTTCCTGGTGTTAAGAGTGCATTGTCACTACCATCACTGAACGGTGATTGGCAGAATGAAATTAATTGGTTTGAATTAAGTGGCCATACAGGACTTTACTACTTTTTCATTGCAGGAAATCACCAATTGTTTTAATAATCCCAACTGATCTTGACCTTTGATCCCCAAGTCTTAGAGTGTTGCCTCTTCCCAATGTAGAGGCTGCATTTCTGTCACTCAGCTCAACTATGCTATGCAGTTGTTTTATTTTTTTTTAATCCTCACCCAGGGACATGGGTAGAGGGGAAGGGAAGGAGAAAGAAAGGGAGAGAAACATCAATGTGAGAAACACTGATTGGTTGCCTTTCATATGTGCCCCAATCTGGGACTGGACTCACAACCAAGGCATGTTTCCTGACCAGGAATTGAACCTGTGATGTTTTCGCTTTGGGGATGATGCCCAATCAATTGAGCCACTCTGGCCAGGGTACCAATGCTATGTTTTATGAAGCAAGAGGCTCTTTGGGCTCTTCTTTGTACAAAAGGATTGTTTACCCTCTATTCAAGGTAGAAAACTTACTTGACAGAATTCTGAATGGTCACAGCTTTGAGCCCCAGAGACTTGCCTGTGTTAGATTGTGTTTTCTCAACCTGCATTAGCCACACAGATGACTTGAATCCCAATGACATCTCAACCCAGTGAGGTCCAACATCATTTTCATCTTGCCTCTGTTTCTGACGTCTATCATGCAGTGTTTCAGAACATGGACAAGCCATGCTTTTGACTAGTGCCAAAGTTAAAGACATTCTCTGAAAAATATCACTGCCATATTATTTTTGAAGATTGTGATGCTGTTTATAGAATGACAGCCATTTAGATTTTGCCTTAACATTTTTTTCAAAAGGACTTTCATGTATGTTATCTCAATCCTATAATCCATTTTTCACAGTGCAGCCAAAGTCATCTTTAAAAAATATTGCAATCTGATGCTATCACATCCCTGCTTAAAATTCTCCATTCACTTCCTGTTGCCATCGAAACAAATGCCAAATTCCTTTCCATGATTTGAAAGATCCTACAGGAGCTGACTCCTGCCTACCTCTCTGCTCGGTCTCCTGCTTACTCAGTTGTAGCCACTTTAGTCCTTTTCCGATTCCTGGAATTCCTTGCTTCTTCAGGATCTTTGCACTTGTTCTTCTCTGTGTCTTCATGGCTCTTTGACACCTGAAAAAGGTGCCAGCTGAATGAATCCTCATGGCCCGGGTAGTACTCATAGATGTGTTTACTAATGTGAAGTCTTCTTCAATTGCACATTTTTCTATCCTAATTCTAATCTTTCATCCTGGAACATTTGTTTTATGCCTTATGTATTGTTGACAACATTTTCAATTAAGTTCCCAGAGGCTGAAGGAGCCTATCTTTGAATTTTTGTGTGTGATTTCCCCCTTCAGTGCTGTTGACCTAGACGGGAAGAAGGTATAAGGTTTGGGCTGGGTGAAGAAAGGTGAAGGGATTCAGAAGCGCAAATTGGTAGCTACAGAACAGTCATGGCAATGTGAAGTACAGCGTAGGAAATATAGTCAGTAATATTGTTTATAACTATACATGGTGTCATATGGGTACGAGATGTATCGGGGTGACTCCTTAGTAAGTCATATAATGACTCAACGAATATAATATTGTATGTCAACTATAATTGAAAAATAAAATAATTTAAAGATAATGAAAAATAAAATTACAAAAAAAGAAGATGCGAGGTTTGGCAGCATAGTGGAAGAATTAGGGTGTATGTGTTCACGACTGACCCATTTGCTAACCAGCTCTGTGAGTGAAGTAACGTGTCCACCTCTCTGGGTCTTACAGCTTCCTCTCCTGGAAAATGTGATACTGTTGACTCCATTTCATTCTACCTATTCATAGCCGGAGCTTTCAAACAGGGCCACAATTCCTTGTGTGGTCACAAAGATGGATTTCTCCATAGCAGTCAAAAGAGGATCAGATTAAATAAATCCAACAAGATTGAGATGAATGTGTTTTTCCATTTCTAATTGTTTCTGTTTTGCAAGACTCAAGAGCGCATGAGGTGGACCCTGTTCCTTGTAATGTGGGTCCATTTCTCCCCTGTAGTTGCATTCGGCATGTCTGGCTAGAATATATCGTAATGCTAGAAAGTGGGTTGCTGGTTGGTGGGTTTCTGTGTCATGCCAGGTGGCTGGGTTCCAACTGTGAGGCAGTCACATATAAGGAAGAACACGAGGAGGTGCATTTGCTAGTCTGTTATCTTAAGGTTTCTATGGAGAACTTGCCGATTCATTATTATGTCTAGTTTTTTTTTTGTTTATATTTTTTGTCGAAAACAAAGCTAGGAAAATATTGTCAATACTTTCATGATTGTTAAAAAAAAAAGCAGCATGCATTTTTGCTTAGATTACGCCTATGCATAATTAATGCTTAGATTATGCCAGGATGTTTTGCTTGATTTTTGTAAAACCCTTTCTACCGTCTCAATAGCAAATGGCAAGGAAATCAGTGACTTCTGCTCTCTGGAAATGGTGAATCAGGTCACATGGTATATCTAAAGCACAGAAGAAAGTTTCAGATTTCCAGACACTCCTAGGTTCTCTTTTCTGTATGTGGTTCTCATCAAGCTGTGTGAAACAGGACAACTAAAGCACAATGAATGACTGAGGGTCCCAGCATTTGGCTCATTGCACGCCCCCTCCTTCATTTCGTGGTGTGTTTTGTGATAGATACATGATTTGGCTGATTATGTCTCTTACTTCTTAAACTAATAGATTCATTATATCTCGACAGATACTTAAAGATTGTTTCGGTGGTACACTCTAATTAAAAGCTGGTAACCAGCTGTAGGAGTTTACAGCTCTTTAACAGCTTTTCTTGTGTTGTCACATGAAGTTAGCTCTCTCTGCAGACAGGCTGAGTTTCCAGCAGTTAATGCTCTTGAAGGAGATTACCGTAATTACCAGTGATCAATGTTTAATGCCTCTCCTTCCAGCCCCGCCTTTGCCCCTTTACAAGACAGGATGCAGAAGGAAAAAAAAAAAGTCAGCGATAGCAGCTTTATAGTGAGCTTGATTTAGTTTACAAGAAAACTGATTCTGTGCAGGCTTTTGAAATATACCGAGGCTCAACAATGCGCCGTTTCCGAGTATTCTCTGAGATGTCAGTTGCTAGATTGCTACTACATTTTCACACAATGAATCAGGTTTCTTTTGAAGATGTACCATGTTCTCACTTTTAAAAAATTACCAGGAGAAAAAAAATCATTTGATTTCTTTCTCTCCGTTTCTTACAAGGGTAATCCATATAGTTCAGTAGGATAGCGGGTGATGGGTGTGAGGGCTAGCCAAGCGCTCACGGTACCGCAAGAATTCAACAGGAAAAATAAAGGTACATCTTGGACAGATGAATCATCCACCCCTCACTTGCTCTAATTAATAGCATATTATAACAGGAAATCATTAAAACATGAAGGTATGTTTGTTCCAGTCACATTGATCAAACATGGTAAAGTAATCCCTGAGCTCTATTAGTTCATGTGTATGTTTAACATGATATGTGGATTTTTCCTTTTTTATTGTTCAAATGTGAAAATGTTTTAAAAAAGAAACACAGGCTTTTATTGCCATTTTTTAAAGTATTGAAGGGGATAAAAAGGAAAGTGTAATAAGAGCAGTATATTTTTATGTCAAAAGTAACCTTTCTCTAGTACTCTTTAGATAAAACTGATATTGAGAAAGAAAGGGAAAGATAAGTAGTTCCTTTATTCATCTTAGTCCAAAATCTATTTTACTCACTGCTGGTTGTTGGCATTGCATGATGATATGACATAATACCAGAAAATCAGATTATCAGAAAAGAAGGAGAGTCCCAATTTAATAGTTACTCATGAAAATTTTGCCCTTATCTCTACATCACAGAAAAATAAGTAGTTGTTAAATTTCAAATCCTGTAGGCTTCCTGATTTATCATGAAATTGTGGATGCACTTAGCTACCTAGCATCAGGGAATCCAATAAGTCCTGTCACATATGAAGAAAAGAAAAAATCCCATTGGATAATGGGCTACATTCTCCCCCACAGTGATTTATTTCTGTCACAAGACTTAATTTTATCACGAGGCAGATGCTCTGTCTGTATCAGTGTATTCATTTCTGCATTTATCTGCTTCATTTAAAAAAAAAAGCACCTGCTACATTTGCGGGGGTGTGTTTAGCTTTATTATATATGCCCCGATGACCCAGTTATGTGCTATTTAATCACATCCTTAATTTCTACTTTTTGATGATTTGGAAATGCCTTAGCTCTTTTGTAAGGTGAGTCTGACGTGCAGGGGCGCCCCTGCAGATGAAACTGCGTGCGGTAACCAGTGCGGCGACAGATGGGGTTAACATTCAAGCTCCCTGGTACCACGTCTCTAAGATTCATGTCGGAGGGGATAAGCAGAGCTTTCCGGGGCTATCAGGTGATACCCGGGATGAAGCCGTGACAGCCTCTGCTCTGAATTAGTTTTGTTGGCCTGCGCGTGGAAGACTGTTACCTTTCTCAAAATCTGGCAGGTAGGCCTAATATATATATAATGAATATATATAGAAGAAAAGGGGAAAGAAAAGAATAAAGAAAGGAAAGAAAATAGGCAGGTAGAAAGGAAGGAAGCAAGGGAGAAAGGAACTTTAAAAAAATCCCCTTATTTTTATGTGGTCTGAGTCACCGCACCTCAGCGCGGAACATCTTAATGACGTGCTCGTGTCCCATCAACGCGACCCTCCCTCCAATCTGCCACTTAATATAGATCCTGCTCCTCTGAATAATCATCCTTGTTCTCGGGGCAGCTGAGGTGCACAGGTTGGAATCCTTTGCCAACTGTCATCATTGCAGTGGAGCAGCCACATCTGCCTGCCACCTCGCTCCTTTCGGCAGCCTCTCCATTGCAGAGTGTCGCTTTCCCCGCTGTGCACGGAGGTCCCGGGGAGAGATTGTCAGGTAGCTGAACCACTCAATGAGCTTAGAATACCCGCCGTTCCCATTCTGGCATTCAGTCCAAAGGACTGTCCTGGTGTCAGCTGCCAATGACAAGTGACAAGGCAAACTGTGACTTCTAAGGAGTCTCCAAAATCTCTTTACTTTCTTGTGGTTTCTCTTTACATTCCTGCTTTCTCATCTGATTTCCCATTAAAAAACAAACAAACAACAACAAAAAAACAGCCCAGACAAGCACTTTTTTTTTTTATTTGCATCAAAGAGGGCACAGAGGTTAAGGTAGATGGTGATGCTGAGTTTTCTAGATTTGCATTTTAGTGGAATCACTGCAAGAAAGCTAATAGACAGGAAAGGAGACCACGTTAATGACAATTCTCTAAACAGCTGTTGTATGATTCAGCTTCACTACTTTAGTTAATTAATCAGCACCTTGCTGGAAACTCTGGGGGAGAGACTCGTTAGATACTGGTAGCAGACAGACAATGCTTTCATATCAAATATGTTCAACAACATCTAGTACAGCGATAACTTCGACAGAAGAGGGTAGGGAATACCGTGGCTCATAAAGGCACTCAGAAAGAGGCCCTGGGTATTCTTGTAGACATACACTTGCTAGAAGTGCGGCATGTGATGTTTTCTTTGTTGTCTCTTATCAGAGATGGCTTTTTTTATTGGAACAAATAAATATGTATCTGTAGGTTGATGGCAATGTTCATGATACATAACGAATCAAGCATCTTCATTTCTGATTTCAGTCACGGTATCTCATTTGGAATTTTAACCATTGAAATAGTTCTCAAACTTAACAACAACTAAGGGAGATCAAAACATTCAAATATAGGCCACTCACCAAGCTACCACAGCATTTAGTATGAGAGCTATTGACTCTTGAGCTTCTCCCTGACTTTTTATATTCTAAAGGGAAGCAACCTCTTGTTCTCCCTGGGAAGTCAATAAAGGCATGCATATTTTATGAATGATAATGCACAGAAATCTTAAACAGACAAAATTATATCTATATCTGGCCAATGTACTCGGCATTTTCTTACTCTTCAAAATTGTTGTCAGTAAAGTGGGTACTGAGTTTAGTGTGACAGTTGTTTTACTCGAAGTTTCCTATTGTCCCATGGCCTGCTCATTGATTAATTGAGAAGATGCCATTTTGTATAGTTCTTGCTTTACTTTCTCTCTGTTACTTTATGTCTGTACCCTGCCATTATACAGAGATAATGTGGAAACATTATGGCTAAAAAGAAAAAAAAAAGAAAAAAGATTTGCAATCAAACAATACATCCATTTTAGTTAAATTTAAAATTATTAATTAATGAGAAAGATAATATTGATCACAAGAAACAATATACATAATTATTACATAAATCTTAACAAACCTCATGCATGCATTTTATATATGTGTATGATTTTTACATATTTTATCATTTGGCAGTTTTAGGAATAAAATTGTGTAGTAGAAATTGTCTTATGTGTTTAAATATTATCATGCTTTGGAAATTCCCTTTGAATCCCCTTTGCTGATATTCTCACAAGTAAAATACAGCTTTTGGTTTCCTGCCCACCTGCCAGAGGTCAGATGGAGAGCTTCATACCAAGGACTTGAGGTTGTATTAACCAATTCATTTGGACGATTTATCCACTTGGCTCTTATGTACTGATGTAGACAATTATTGCTTCAGTTCTTTAATGAATCCTACATTATGGCAGAAGAATATCATTGAGTCTATAATACTCCAGGGAGCTATAAAGAGAAATGTCCCTTTTAAATTAGCTTTATGGCACTGAAGCTTTATGTATTTACTTGCAAGTTCAGTATTAACTCGAAGTATGATTCTTGAACTGTCTCTATTGTCCACGACAACATTGCATAGAGAAAGGGCTCTCTTGGCAGTTATTAATGGTGAGTCTGTTTAAAAAAGAGCAATTCCCACCTGTTACAATTGCTTTTGCTACAGAGAGAGCAGGATGTTTTCTTAATCCTAGGTAATCTGATATACAAAATTTAGATAAAACAAGGACTTTTACCTAACCTGGCTTTTCAAAGTGTGGTTTGCTTTTAGATTTGGTCTATAGGTAGACTTTTTGCCTTTGTTCTGTTTTTCAAATCATAGGTTCCTGATTTGTGATCTACTTAGAATAGAAGGAGATGAAATTTCCCAGGGAAAGAGGTGATGGCAGAGTGGTGGTGTGGCGATCTCTTAGTTTTGGTGGGTCTAGGGCTATTTGAAGACTATACAGTGTTTCATGCCCTCTTGAAAAGTTCATTTGTACCCTTAAAGCTTAACCAAAGATGGCAAGTGTGGCACATGTGTCACTGTGATCCTTCTGACATCTGTAGGGACATCACTAGTCGCGCACTGAGCCATAGATAGCCTGAGAATCTTTGGGAACACCTGCCTCCAGAAAGCCAACTGTCATGAAAAGATTAAAGCTGGCACATTAGATGAAATTTATTTACTGCCCTTGGTCTAGACCAGGGGTTGGCAAACTATAGCTCACCGGCCAAATATGGCTGGCCATCTGTTTTGGAAAAAACATTTTATTGTGGTACAGCCGTGTTTACATGTTTATGTGTTGTGTGTGGCAGCTCTCACACTACAGAGGTAGAGGTAAGCAGTTGTGATAGAGATCTTATGGTTGTCAAGGGCCAAAAGTATTTACTCTTTGGCCCTTTATAGAAAAATTTTATTGGTCCAGAGTTTTATAGGTTTCCTGCATCTAGGCTCTTCTTGTTTTGTAAAAACTGAACATGTTAAGCTTTCTCTGGGAACAGGATGGGACAGAGGGAAAATGGAGAATGGAGCAGAGAGGGAGCTACAACACAGCCAGACTTTGTGAGCTAATCTTTTAGGTTTGGATCAGATCTGAGTGGCACTGAAAATAGGAAGCGGTGACCTTGCTTCATTGGGAATCGGACTTTGTGGTTGTAACTGGGAAAGTCTTTTTGGTTGAGATAAATAAGACCAATTAAGAGAAGGAATTTTTTCTTCTGTGGAAGGTCTTAGGTTTCCCCATCATCATACCTGACTAGGAATTATGAGCACTACTCACTTCCTGTGTGACATTGGGCCTTGCATAATAAATGAGGATGGTACTCTCTCTTCAGGTTGTTAGGTCATATGATACATGAAGAGCACTGGTAAGAGGTATGAGTTCAATCATTGTTAGTCTCCAGTACCTTCACTTCATCAAACATAGAAAGTGCCATCCCAGCTGCAAAAGCACTTTTAAACTTAGTTTCTTTCTTGCCTTTGAGGATCTTCTGGATTTGGCCTAAAGTCAGACTCCTTTTGGAAGGCTGACTAGAATTGACCTCACCTTTTAAAGCATTCTATATTGCTAAAAGGCATTGTTTATTGTTTCATTCAGCTAATCAATTAACATATAAAACTGAAGAGCACTCATTTCCTCCCCACTGTCTACCAGAGGAATAAGCAAGTAAAGGACAATTAAGATGGGGGAAGGAGCAAGTGGACCCATGGTGCTGCTCCTGGAGGGTCTGGCTCCTTCCCTGGGAAGTCATTGTCCCAGAGAACAGACTCTTTAGCCAGATGTTGAGAGATCTGTAGAACCATAGAATGCAGAGGAGGGGTGGGGTGAGAATTCCAGGCTTGTGTACAAGGAGGTAAAAAAAGTGGAGATCAAAATGATAAGAGGTGCGCACGTTTGGGTTCCACTGGATTGTGGTAGGGACAGTCATGGGTAGAGATCACAAAAATTTTCATGTGTGAAGCTGAGGGAATTTGAATTCTGCCTGCCATACCACTGACGACCACTGAGGGCTGTGGAGCAGGAGAGTGACATGACTGAGTGAGGAACAAGGGCTTAAGAGTATTTGAAGAGAAACTGTAAACTGATATACGACCCTTGCAAGGAGAATAAGACCTTGGCAAGATGGAAAAGTCCAAGAGGGAATGTGTGTCCCTTTTTCAAGGAGTCAATTCACATGACTTCTCCACGTTGTTTTCTACAGGGCAGCCCACAAAGTGGGGAGGACCAAGAACCCCCCCAGTCCTTGTGTGGGTTTTCTACCACTTTGTAGACTTCACTCGGCCTTGAGAAATGTTGATATGATCAGTTTTTTTTCTTTTTTTTTTTTTACTGAATTTGTCACAAGAAAGAGATTGATTATAAAACAAGGATATATACTCATGCTCAGATAGGGCCTGATCAATTTCAAACATACTATTGGAACTGTGAGTCTTTTTTCTCTAACCAGCTCCTTCATGGAAGGCCTAACATTTTAAGGCTGGGATGCTTTTATTTCCACTCAGTTGATTTTTGATTCCACTGGTCATCTTTTATGTATATTGCAATGACTGAATCTATTCCTTGGTCGAGTCGGTTATTGTCACATTTAACAGGACTCATCTGCATCTATCCTTCTCGCCAAGCCTGGCCAACTTCATTTTTTGCCCTATAGACTTCTTTATTATTATATTTTGTGCATTGTTAATACATACTCTGCTTTAGCATGCTTTCTTCTGGAATGCTGCTGAATCCCTGGCCTTGAGATAATGTAGATTTTGGAATCCTACGGATGTGAGGTGGAAACCTGGAAGTGTTACCTAGTATCTTTTTGACCTTGGAAAAAGTTAGCTTAGGTTCTCTCCTTTTCTTTTCTTCCTTCTGTAAAAATGAAATTACTGGCACTTACTTTGCAGATCATTGTCAGGCTTAGATTGGCCATGAGGAATGTGTCTAGGGTTGTGCCTACTGCAGTCTATATCCCTAGAAAATGATGGCTATTAGGCTTTATTAGAAGTAGTGCTTTTCTCTCTCCCCTTCTCTGCCCAATCTGGGTGAATGTTTATTTCCATCAGGTAAGCCTATTTCATTAGTGGAAGACTGACTTCTCTAAAGATTACTTCTCTCCCCTACCCTTTGGCAGACTTGCACCCCAGGAAGCAAAACAGCTCTTTTCTATAATACTTTCTGATGGGTACACTTTAAAGTCTCTGCTGAATCTTGCAGACAAGATCAAAAGAAGTCTGGGTTCCTGGAGCTACAGAACACTTTAAATCTGCTGAGGCACCTTTAACTGCTGACTGCCTACACACAGGGATAACATAGCCAGGGTAGGGTGGGTTCTAGGGGTGTCCAACGTTTTGGCATCCCTGGGCCACACTAGAAGAAGTGTTGTCTTGGGGCACACACTAAATACATTGTGACACATAATCACAAAAAAATCTCATAATGTTTTAAGTAAATTTACAATTTTGTGTTGGGCCACATTCATAGCCATCCTGAGCCACATACGGCCTGCAGGCTGCAGGTTGGACACCCCTGGAAGCCAAGACAGAAGGTGGATGGCCAGAGCCTAGTGCAGAGTGTTTGCATGGATATGAGGTGGCCAGGGTTCAAATCCTCAGCTAATTATTAGCTTGTGGGCTGGGCATCTGAGCAGACTGGGATATTGAACCTTTGATTCACATTACCTGGAAACTGCTCTCAGGAGAAATGGTCAAACACCAAAGGTAATCATTTTAATTCCAAAGTTCCTTTAAGAAGGGAAAAGTATTCCATGGATTTTTTAGGCTGCTAGGATATTGAATGGCATCCTGGTCATTCAAG